>PVIA01003794.1:0-154364 GCA_004024845.1 Tonatia bakeri
TGAAACCACAAAAGATCTTGAATAACCACAGTAATCTTGAGAAAGAATAAGTTGAAGGTATCACACTACCTGACATCAAACAATACTACAGGGCTATTGTAATCAAAACATCATGTGACTGGCATAAAAACATCAATGCAACAAAGCCCAGAAATAAAACCACACATATATGATCAATTAATATTTGACAAAGTAGTCATGAATACATGATGGAGTAAAGACAGTCTATTCAATAAACAGCATTTGGAAAATTAACAGATATATGCAAAAAAATGAAACTAGACTACCTTCTTGTATCATACAGGAATAAACTCAAAATGAATTAAAGATTCAAAATTAAGACTCAAACCACAAAAGTCCTAGAAGAAATTATAGGAAGTCAAATCTCTGGCATTTCTCATAGCAATATTTTTTTCTGCTATATCTTCTTGGGCAAGAGAAACAAAAGAAAAAATTAAGAAATGGGACTATATCAAACTAAAAGTTTTTGCACAGGAAAGAAAACTATCAGGAAAATGAAAGGACAATCTACTAAATGGGACATAATATTCACAATGATAAATCCAATAAGGCGTTAATATACAAAATGTATAAAGAATTCATACAGCAAGATAGAGTTGTAGGTAGATAAACTGTGCCTCCTCACACAACCAAAATAAAGACAACAAAAATTTAGAAACAAAATTACAACTAGTACTGACAGAAAATTGAACTGTATGGAAGTCCCACAACCAAGGAGTTCAAGTAGACACATTCATCCAGACGGGTAGGACAGGTGGAGCTGGGCAGCCAGGTGCAAGGAACTCATGGCAAAAAAAAAGCACTGGCTGGTTGGTGGCCCTGGATGTGCAAGCAGCAGCAGGCAGACCCAGGAGGCAGCAGGTTGTGAAGGGGTGCAGCATGCAAGGTAGCTTGCAGAATCGGGTGGTCCCACATTTGCATGCAGATAAACCAGGTAAAACTGGGGAGTGAGACAAACCATACAACCCAGGGTTCCAGCTCAGAGAAATAAAACCTCAAAACACCAATGCAAAACACCTTTGGGGGCTGAGGTTCTGGGAGAAACTCCCAGCCTCACAGGAGAGCTCATTGGAGAGACCCACAGAGTCTTAGAATGTACACAAACCCACCCACACAGAAATTAGCACCAGATGGGCCCAGTTTGCTTGAGGGAAGCAGCAGAAGTGACTGAAATCCAGCAGAGAGTGGACCAAGCTCTGTTGCTCCTTCTTGGACCCCTATCCCACATACTGCATCACAACCCAGTGACTGGGTTGCCCCACACAGGTGAACACCTGAGGTTCTGCTCCTCACTTTGTAACAGGCATGTCAAGGCAAAAAAAAAAAAAAAAGGTCCAAATTAAAGAACAGATCAAACCTCCAGAAAAAATACAAGTAAGTGACGAAGAGGTAGCCAACCTATCAGATGCACAGTTCAAAGCACTGGTGATCAGGATGCTCACAGAATTGGTTGAATTTTGTCACAAATTAGATAAACAAATGAAGGCTACACTAAGTGAGATAAAGGAAAATGTACAGGGAACCAATAGTAATGGGAAGGAAACCTGGACTCAAATCAATGGAGTGGACCAGAAGGAAAAAAGAAACAACCAAACAGAAAAGAATGAAGAAACAAGAATTCAAAACAATGAGGAGAGGCTTAGGAACCTCCAGGACACCTTTAAACATTCCAATATCTGAATTATAGGGGGACCAGAAGGAGAAGAGGAAGAGCAACAAGTGGAAAAGTTATTTGAACTAATAATAAAGGATAACTTCCCCAATCTGGCAAAGGAAATAGACTTCCAGGAAGCTTGGGGAGTCACAAAGAAGTTGGACCCAAGAAGGAACACACCAAGGCACATCATAATTACATTAGCTAAGGTAAAAATTAAGAAGAGAATCCTTGAAGCAACAAGAGATAAGGAGACAGTTACCTACAAAGGAGTTCCCATCAGACTGTCAGCTGATTTCTCAAAAGAGACCTTACCAGGCAAGAAGGGGCTGACAAGACGTATTGCAAGTCATGAAAGGCAAGGACCTACATCCAAGATTGCTCTACCCAGCAAAGCTTTCATTTAGAATGGAAGGGCAGATCAAGTGCTTCTCAGATAAGGTCAAGTTAAAGGAGTTCATCATCATTAAGCCCATATTTTATGAAATGTTAAAGGGACTTATCTAAGAGAAAGAACATAAAAAAACATGTACAGTAAAATGACAGCATACTCACAATTATTAACAACCACACCTAAAACAAAAACAAAAATGAACTAAGCAAATAACTAGAACAGGAACAGAATCACAGAAATGGAGATCACATGGAGGGTTATTGACAGTGGAATTGAAGGGGGAGAGAGAGGGAAGATACAGAGAATAAGTAGCATAGATGGTAGGTAGAAAATAAACAGGGGGAGGGTAAATATAACATGAGAAAAGTAGAAGCCAAAGAACTTATATGTCTGAGACATAGACATAAACTAAAGGGGGGGGGGGAATGTGGGGGGAAGGGGGTGTGCAGGGTGAAGGGGAGTGAAGTGGGGGAATGGAACAACTGTAATAGCATAGTCAATAAAATATATTTTTTAAAAAAGAACTCACACAACTCAACACCAAAACAACAAACTATCCAATTAAAAAAGTGCAAATGACCTGCATAGACACTTCTCCAAAGAGGACATAAAGATGCCCAGTGGATATATAAAAGCCTCCTCAGCATCACTAATCATCAGAGAGAGATGCAAATTGAAACTACACTGAGATATCACCTCACACCTGTAAGAATGACTATCATCAATAAATTAATAAACAATAGGTATTGGCCAGGATGTGGAAACATGGGAGTCCTCATGCCCTGTTGATGGGAATACACTTGTACAGCCACTGAAGCAAAAAGTATGGAGTTCCTTCAAAAGATAAAAAAAATAAAACCAGTGATTTCAGTTCTGAGAATATGTCCAAACAAACCCAAAACACTAATTTGAAACAATATATGCATCCCTATGTTCATTGCCGTGTTGTTCACAGTAGCCAAGATACAGAAGCAACCCAAGTGCCCATCAACAGATGAGTGAATTAAAAAAGTGGTGGTACATACATACAAGGAATATTACTCAGCCATAAAAAATGAAATCTTACCATTTGTGATAGCATGGATGGGCCTACAGAGTATTATGTTAAGTAAAATAACTCAGAGAAAAACAAATTCCATATGATTTCACTTACATGTGAAATCTAAAGAACAAAATAAACAAACAAAATTGAAAGAGACTCATAGATACAAAGAACAGACTGGTGGTTGCCAGAGAGGAGGGGTTTGGGGAAACTGGGTGAAAAAGGAGGGATTAAGAAGTACAATATGGTAGTTATAAAATAGTCATGGGGATATAAAGTACAGCATAAGGGATATAGACAATAATATTGTAACAACTACTTATGGTGCCAGGTGGGTACTGGAAATATCAGGGGAAACAGTATGTAAAGTATATGACTGTCTAACCACTATGTTATACACCTGAAAGTAATGCAAAATAATATTAAGTATAAATGTAATTGAAAAATAATTTTTAAAAAAATAAATAATAATAAAAATATAAATACCTGGCAGCAATGCATTCTTTGTTCTTTAAAATATTTTCAACCATTCAGCAAGATGGCAGAGGAGTAAGTAGAAGACACACTAACCTCCTCCCAAGCCCAATCTGGAATTACAACTAAACTGTGGAGTGATTATCCAGAACAAATGACTGAATAATAGCGAGAGAGAAGCCTTATAACCTCAGACAGACAGAAGAATCACCTTCAGCACAAACTGACTGGTAAGGAGTGTGGTAGAGACTGGAGAGGATTGGCTGGACACCCACAGGCAGCAGCCGTGGAGGGATTATGAAGCAGCAGGATGGATCTCCCTGAGAAGAATAGGGTCTAAATCCTAAGCTGGGATCCTGGCCTAGAACACCTGAGCCCCAAAAAGTACACAGATAATAACCAGTGGCGAGAAGCGGCAGGGTTGCTCTCTGCCAGAGATGGACATTTGGAGATTCAAAGAGCCATTTAAAGGGCCAACACACAAATTTTCATTTGCTGTCACATACCTGGGGTTCCCGCAAAGGTGGGAACAGAGTGTGATGGTGATGCCTGAGGAGAGACTGGGGATGGAAGCTCTGTGGAGAGAGCAGAGAGAGTAGCCACAGGGATCCCAGTGCTGAGTCATCCCCCAAATAGGGGCAGCCATGGTGCTCAGGCAGACCACTCCCCTTGAGCAGCAACAGCCTGAAGGAAAACAACAGCCCTGCCCCAAGAGAGACTCTGCTCTGGCTCTGCCATGCTTAAGCCTGACTACTGAGTGCAGAGTAACTAGATTAAAAACTGAAGGAGACAGCCACAAACATAGATCCCTGGCAAAGTGAACTAGAGATGCTTGAGGAAAGGCTGGGGACTGAGCCTTGGGCTCAGGGGCTGTACCAGTGAGCATTCCCATCAACAGTGCATGAGGACTCCCATGTGAGGGGACACCCAGAGACACAGAGACACAGAAGAGGAGTCTCTTCCCCTGAAACTTGGGGGAGAGAACTGAGAGAGCGGCGACTTGGATCCTAGTACTGTCATCACCCATACTGCAGCAGCCATCCTGCTCAGGCAGACTACTCCCCTCTGACCAGCAGCAGCCTGAGGGGAAACATCAGCCCCAAACCCAGGAGCAATTCTGCCCCACCCTATGGGGCTTAAGCCTGACTGCTGACTGAAAAGTAACTAGATTAACAACTAAGGGAGAAAACCATAGACAGAAGATCTCTGGCAGTCTCCAAGAAGGCTGCCTAAGGTCAGATGGAGTCAACATCTAACATCACCAGAGGCAGATCCAGAAAGAAAAAACAGTGGTAAATACTAGAGGCAACTGAGACAAAATCCACTGTGGTCTTCTCCACAATTACCAATATTTTCTTTCCTGCATAGCTTTTTAACATTCATTTCTTGTCCAGCAAGTTTGTGCACATTAAGTCACTAGAATTTATACTGCAGTTTATTTCTTCTTTCTTATAATAGTCTAGGGGGTGGGGGAAACATTTTTGTGGATGTGGGTTTGTTCCCTGTGCTTTGTAGTTTTATTCTGATAGCACCTGCACAAGAGCATACAAGACATGGTGGGTGGAGTGACACTCAGTCAACCAGCTGGAGGGAAGGACCCACCAAAGAATGACCCATTGACAATAAAAACCCAATTACATCCAGAGAACCAACATAAAGGGCATCCCAAGAGTATCAAGTTCAGGAGATCAAGCAGACTACACCACTGAATCTCACAGGTTTAAATCCCAGCTTAGTGTTTAGACCCTATACTTCTCAGGGGGATCCAACCAATTGCTTAATTATCCCTCCAGCACTGCTGCCTATGGGTGCCCAGCCTGCCTTCTCTAGTCTCCACCACACTCCTTACCAGTTAATGCTGAAGATGATACTTCTGTCTGTCCAATGTTATAAGGCTTCTCTGCTGCTATTATTCAGTCATTTGTTCTGGGTGATTTCTCCACAATTTAGTTGTAATTCCGGACTGGTCCTGGGATGAGGTCAGAGTGTCTTCCATTTACTCCTCTGCAATCTTGCCTCCTCCTCAAGTAATTTTCTTTTAAAGGGAAAACTCAGAAGATGTTCTTTTGAGGTAAGGTCAAGATGGCCCCATCTGAATGCCTACTGCTAGATGGTGTTTTTCCAATCCTAACACTTTACCCCCCAGTTTCATTTTGAACAAACATTTTGAGGTTGCCAGTATTTCTAGCAATCATTATACATGCATGACAACAATTCTGCACAGATAATGTTTTGTTCTTTTCCTTTACTAAGTAAATGAGGAGACCCATAAGCAAGCAGCTTGACATCCTTATATTTTGTTATCTAATAAGAAAATAAGTAGAGCCATTTTTCCTTATTACTGACCTACCTTTCAAAATATATAAACTAATGTGGGTGTCCTTTTAGTTCTATGTATATGTATTATGTATGTAATTGCAGGAGGGTACTTGCAGTTTTAATTGAGGATTTCTGAAAAAGAAACTGATCATATGCTTAAATCAATGCTTTTTTTTACTTCAATTCTATATACAACAAAGACTGTGTGTAAATTGTTTCCCTATACATTAAACTTCATTACTAGCAATGAACACAAAGACTATCAGATAGAGGTATAGGTAAACATGGCTCACCTCTTTGCACAACCAAAACAAAAACTACAACTAGACTACAAAACAAATATCATCTAGATGCATCAGAAAATCAAGCTGTATGGAACTCTGACAACCAAAGAATTAAAGAAGTCATATTCATCCAGACAGATAGGAGGGACACATACCTGGAAACCAAGGAGAGGCAAGGAGACCCAGAGACATAGAACAAGCAGTTCTGGATGGTGAATAAAACACCAGACGGATACCTTAAAGCTAGGAATCCCAGCCCACACCAGACCATCCAGCCCAGGGTTCCAATATCAGGACCATATATCCCCATAATTTCTGGCTATAAAAACCAGTAGGGTTTGGGGCAGTGGAAGAAACTGCAGGATTCTCAAGAGTCTCCACTTAAAGAGCCCACAATGGACTTAAGACATACACAGATTAACTCCCACTGGACGTCAGCACCAGGGCAGCAGCTGGAAGGGCACCAGTGATACATGGGGAGAAACAGAAGTGTCAGACATCAGGGTGAGGGCCAGGGGACAGCTTTCTCCCTGAGAAAACTCCAAAGGCCAGGCAGCAGCATTGTCCCATTTTTGAGTCCTCCCTCACACAAAGTCACAGAGCAGTGACACCATATCTGAGACTCCATCAACCTGGTTCACACAAGTTATCCAACACTGGCAATTGCATAAGGCTCTGCCCCATCCAACTTACTGGTCCACTTTTCTACAATAGGCCATGCTACAACTGTGAGGGGAGCTCTGCTCATCTATCAAAACATATAAACTAGTATATTGTCAGAGTTCCATACAGCTCAATTTTCTGATGTGGGCAGAGACCACCCATCCACCACAGATGACAATAATTCTACTAAGACATGATCTGCTTGGGGAGGAAAGATAGCCAATCTCTCAAAGGAGAAGGGCCTTGAGCGTGTTCGTCAGTGGGCTTTTATTGAGTTTAATTTGCATAGGAATACAAGGCATATACATAAAGCTCATCAATCACTGTCAGGTGGAAATGATCAAACAATAGATAATATTCAAAGAACTATGAGGGCTTATTCTGAGTCAGGGACAGATACCCAAAGACCATAAAACTTTGGAAAACAAACTCATTTTATTCTTGGACCCTTTATCATTTATATTGAGGATATTCTTAGCAAAGCAGGTTTCACAGGATTGTATACATACTTTTATTAGGCCTGATTGCACCAGGAAACCATCCTTTCCAGCACAGGGCCACACCAACCTCTGACATTGTGTTAGGCTTAAGTCAGGTGGGGGATTAGGGCAGCCAAGAGATTAGGAGACTTCTTACAGAGACAGAATGAGGATTCAGGCTATGACAAAGCCAAGGGGTGAGGGTCTATTGCCCCTTTTCTATAGTCCCCTAAGTCCTTCCCTGGGGGCCCCTTCATGACCATGCCTGTCTTAGGTCATCCCTCCTTAGTGGAATCTTACCCATCATTGGCTAACCAGTCATCTTCTTGGGGCCAAGCAGGGTGAAGTAAAGGGGCAGAAACTGTTTGCCAGGAGAATAAGCTTTGTCTCCTTAGTGGCTTATGGTCCCAAGGTCTTTTTCCTCAGCCTTAGCCATGGGGGGTTACAACTTCTGAAACCAGGCAGGGTGGTTCCCAACATACTATGACAGGGAGTCAAAGCAGCACTACCTAGTACATAGAAACGAACACAGGAGGCTGCCAAAATGAGGAGACAAAGAAATACAGCCCAAATGTAATAATAGAAAAAAACTCCAGAAAAAGAACTAAACAAAATGGAGATAAGCAATCTATCAGATGCAGAGTTCAAAACACTGGTTATTAGGATGCTCAAGGAACTTATTGGGTACTTCAAAAGCATAAAAAATACTCAGTCAGAAATGAAGATTACACTAAATGAAATAAAGAAAAATCTACAGAGTAATAACAATGGAGTGGATGAAGCTGAGAATCAAGTCAATGATTTGGAACATAAAGAAGAAAAATATTTAATCAATCATTCTTTTTTCAGAAGAAAAAAGAATCCAGAAAAACAAGGATAGACTAAGAAACCTCTGGGACAAGTTCAAGCGTACCAACATTTGATTCATAGGAGTGCCAAAAGAAGAAGATAAAGAGAAAGAAATTACAACTTATTTGAAAAAATAATGAAGGAGAACTTCCTAAATTTGGTGAAGGAAATAGACATACAAGTCCAGGAAGCACAGAGAGCCCCAAAGAAGATGGATGCAAAGAGGCCCACTCCAAGAAACATCCATAATTAAAATGCCAAAGTTAAAGAAAAAAATTTAAAAACAGCAAGAGAAAAGCAGTTAGTTACCATAAGACTGTCAACTGATTTCTCCAAAGAAACTTTGCATGCTAGCAAGGTCTGCCAAGAAGTATTCAAAGTGATGAAAAGCAAGGACCTAAAACCTAGATTACTCTATCCAGCAAAACTATCATTTGGAATTGAAGGACAGATAAGGTGCTTCCCAGACATGGTAAAGCTAAATGAGTTCATCATAACCAAGCAATTATTATATGAAATATTAAAAGGACTTATTTAAGAAAAAAAAGAAGATAAAAACTATGAACATTAAAATTGTAATAAACTGACAAATATCAACAATAGAATCTAAAAACCAACTAAGCAAATATGCAGAACAGAAACAGAATCATAGATATGGAGGCCATTTGGAGGTTTATCAGTTGGAAGGGGAAAGGGGGAGATTGGAGTAAAAGATGCAGGGATTAAGAAGTGCATACTGGTAGGTACAGAATAGACATAGGAATGTTAAGAACAGTACAGGAAATGGAGTAGCCAAAGAACTTACATGCATGACCCATGGAGCATGGAGCAGGAACTAAGGGGGACATTACTGGGAAGAATGGGGGGTACCAGTTGGAGGGGGACAAAGAGGGAAAATTTGGGACAATTTTCATAGAACAATCAATAAAAATATTTTTAAAAACTCAAAAAAATAAATTCACTTATATTGTATTTTATTCTGATTCTGGCTTTCCATTCCAAAAAAAAAAAAAACATGTATCATACTCACCTACCCACCCCCACACACCATACCCCCAGGAACTGTGAGGGAGAGAATTTCCACCTCTGATTTCCTTCTTGACTCTAGATAAGCAATAGCCAGTCATTAAGTGATATCCAGTCACTTCAATATCAATTGTCCAGGACATTTCTGACCATGCTTTAGGCTTGTGTCCAAATTGGCCACAAATAGCAGAATTCCTCCAGGCCCTCTTCTCTTCTCACTTCTCATCTATAACCCATGTGGAAACAGAGCTTTACACAGAGTTTCAGACCCTATGTCCATTATTTGGGTGTCTCAAAAGTACCTCAAAGTCCACCTGCCCAAAGGAAACTCAAGTCTTCACAGGCTCACATATGGCTCCTGCACCAATGAATGTCACAAACATCCTTACAGATGTACAATCCAGGAACTTTAAAGTAATCATTAGAAATTCCTTTTCGTTTACCTGACATAGTCAATTCACCACTTGATATGTAAGTTAAAAACCTTAAACATCTACAGAATCCTTTCATTTTCTTCATCTCCACTGCCATCCCCCTAATCTAAGCTTCAATTATTATACACTGCTGCTGAAACAACCCTTTACATCTGCCCAAATCCACTCTCTCCTTCCAAAACCTATTGGCAGTGCTGAACCAGCACGTTGTCTTACTATGTCCATTTAAAGCCAAATCCTTCTCAGGTAAAATCCCTCCCAGAATCTGGACACCTTACATCACCTCATGTGATTCACTCTCTTACCACTTCCAATTCACCAGGTCCCCATCAGTGCGTCATATCCTCTTTTTCTTCCCCTCCCAGATCCTTCTTTCTTCCCACTTGGTTTCCCTTGCTGGCTGCTATTCATCTGCCAGATCTCAGCTCAAGAATCATTCCCTATAAATATCCTTCCCTTGACCCTCATAGACTCTGACATCACCCTACTACTTCTCTGCCATAGAGCTTGTCACATTTGGTAAATATGAACTGACAAACTGACCTACCTAACTGAGTGATCTCTTTTTCCTCTGTTGGGAACCACCCTGTCTGGTTTCAAAATCTGTAACCCCCACCAAGGCTAAGGCTGAGGGAATGACCTTGGACCGTAAGCCAGCAAGGAGACAAAAGCTTATCTCCCTGGCAGAAGCACTGCTTCTGCTCCTTTTACCTCACCCTGCCTGGCCCCCAATGCTTGGTTGGTTAGCCAATAATGGGTAAGATTCCCCAAGGGAGGAATGACCTAAGACAGGCGTGATCATGTGGGAGGTCCCCAAGGAAGGACTTTGGGGGGGCTACAGCAAAAGGGGGTGATGGACCCTCACCCCTCAACTTTGACAAAGCCTGAGTCCTCATTGTCTGCAAGAAATCTCCTAATCTCTTGGCTGCCTTACTTCCCTTGCTCCACCTAAGCCTGAGACAATGACAGAGGTTGGTGCAGTCCTGTGCTGGAAAGGGTGAGTTCCCTGGGTGATCAGGCCTAAGAAAGAATATGTAAAATCCTATGAAAACTGCTTTGTTTAGAATGCTCTCAGTGAAATGATAAGGGTCAAAGCAAGAAGTAAGTTTGTTCCTCAAAGTTTTACAGCTCTTTAGCTATCTGACCCTGACTCAAAATAGGCCCTCAGAGTTCTTTGTTATATATTGTCTGATCCTTACTTCCTGGCAATGATTAATGAGCTTTACCTGAATTCTCGTGTAAATGAACCCAATAAAAGCCCATTGAGGAACAGGCTCTTGGCCCTTCTCCTTTGAGAGATTGGCCACCTTTCCTTCCCAAGCAGATCATGTCTTGGCAGACTTATTCTCATCTGTGGTGGCTGGGGGTTGTGAGGGGGGGGCCACAGTGAATTATGATAAAATTAGAAAAGTAACACAGGAAAAGGAAGAGAACCCTGTTCTCTTCCACAACTGACTAGTGGAGCATTCCGGATATATACTAATCTGGACCCAACTTCTCTGGAGAGCCAAGTATTAATGGGACAACACTTCATCAGTCAGTCAGCCCCTGATATTCGTAGAAGGCTTCAGAAATTACAAATGGACCCACAAATGTCTATGGCCCAGCTGATAGATATTGCCTTCTCAGTCTTTACAATTGTGACTTAGAGGAGAATAAAAAAGCAGAATGAGTATGAGAAAAAGAGGGGAGAAAGCAGGCCAAATTAATAGTGCTACCTGTTTGCAGTGCCACAGGCAATGTCACTGCAAGGTAACCAGGGAAGCCACAAAAGTGCAAATGCCCTGAACAATGGGCAGTGGATTGCACTAGGCCACCCCCAGGGCCATCACCCATGTGCAAATTACAAACTCTGATCCTTGGCACTGAAAGGTAGACTGCCCCCATTCTCAGAATCTCCTAAGGTTATGGCAGCACTTGAGGACTGAGGGTACCTGGGGAAGAGATTGGCCCCAGCCTATACCAGGATCTCAATCTCTACCAAGAAACCCTGGGTAAGCCTTACTGTGGCAGGTAAGGGACCACTTACTCTGTCCTCAGTTCTTACACTGGACTTCTCTCCTCTAAGTCAGTTAATATTATCAGGGTTGAAGGAAAATCTCAAACATGTTTTTACATACCCCATTATCTGTTGATTTGAAAGCCAATTTTTTAGATATTCTTTCTTAATTGTTCTACAAGAAACTATACCATTGCTAGGATGAGAATTCTTGGCCAAATTAGGGGCCATTTTGAAGTTTTAGAGGTACTAAAGTTAAGATCCTTAAAATTATGTCAGCCAGTGGAAGTAAACTAGAAAATGGCATCCCAGAAGAAATTTTTCAAAAATTAGGTCCCCTAGTTTGGGCCTCTGGAGTTCCTGGAAAAAACAAGACTTCCTAAATAGTTCAAATTTGCTTAAAGCCTGGGACAGCCTATTCCCATAGGAAACAGTATCCTATCAAATAGGAGGCTCTGGAGAGTCTGCAGCCCATCACAGAGAAATTTGTAACACTTGGGCTGCTAGTACCCTATCAATCCCCCTGCAGTACTCCAATACTCCCAGTGGTTTCCTCCCCATGTGAACAATCAAGGAAAAAGGCAATACCCTTTTGATGGAAGGGGGCCATTCTCTAGTCAAAAATGACCTGCTCTTGTATCCTGGCCTTAATAATTCTCACTTGCTTCCCTTTTTTGTTTATCTTTATTTGGGTAGTCTGTTCAATTCTTTATTTACAACCACCAAGAGCCTGGACCCCATCTCTGTCTACAACACTAAAATTAATGGAACCCAAGGAGGGGGTGGTTGGAACCTCTGATAGATAGCCAGTGGATCAGAAGCACAGGTGACAACCTTCAGCTGCAATTATCATCTGAAGGGGATACCGGGAGAGCAGTCTTGGGAGAATGAGCCCTTAACCTGTGGGATTTGATGCTATCTCCAGGTAGATAGTGTCAGAACCAATTATAGGACATGTAACTGGTATCAGAGAATTCTTGCTTCATGGTGTGAAAAACACTCCACAAATAAGAACTGGTATAAATATCATTAAACCCATTTAACAGAGAAAGAAACTGAAGCTCCTAAAAATTAAATGACTTGCCAAGGTCACACAGCCAGGAGGTGGAGAAACCAGAATTTAAGTTTCTTTCTTCCCAACACCAAACCCTCCTGCAGCAGCAGCTAGGCCCATGACTTCACTACCGTTTTGCCTTCTCCATGCTTGGTTCTGTAGTAGGAAGTTAGGCCAAGTAGAGTAGGAACAATAGGCCAGGTATAGAATGTCATAGAGCAGAAAGTCCCAGGTGCCTAGCAATAGGAAAAAATGGGAAAACAAGCACTCACCCCCATGGTGACCTTTCCTCCCCTAATATGTCACTGGTCATGCATTTCAGATCCTCCCTTTACCTTTCCTCCTCTGGTATGTCACAATCCACATGGAAGACACCCCTTTAGAGGAAGAACAAGGGGTCTAGAGAATAGCTTTATAAGACTCCCATAAAAGCACTTACATGACCACTCCCTTAACCATTCCTCAGGACAAGGAGGTTCTGACCTGAATCAAATACATCTAGGCTACAGTTGTGTTTCATTTCCAGGCCCAGAAATGCAGCAAGGCCAGGAGTGGTGATGCTATAGCTGATATCAGAACCAGCTACATTGACTAATGGCTCTCTGCACTGGAGCCAATTAACCAGTGGAGACCATGACCCTAAAAGGACACATCTGAAAAGCTGATGAGTATTTCATTGAGATCCTCCCCTGGGGCCTCCCCTAAGATCCCCATATTTAAAAGCCCTTAGGACAGAGGACCCAGCACACTCTGTGGAGCATACCTATGTCTTCTTCTTTTCTTCCCTCAATGTGCCTACATTTGCTTTCTTTTACCATACCTCCCGGGGTGCTTCTTTTGCCTCTGTAACTTATTTCCTGAACCCACACAGCCAAGATGGCTCACTTTTTCTATCTCTGTGACTTTCTAAATAAACTTTCTCTCATGATTGGAGTCTGGGCTCCAAATTCTTCCTTAGCCAGAACTCAGTTACCAAGGTTGCTGAACTGAAGTCTAACTTCTGGTATCGTTTTGCTACTAACAGTTCCATTGAGGTAACAGGCAGAGTTTTCACAACAACACTGTAAACACTGAGTGCTTCTCCACATAAAAGTAGTGTCAGTATTCACACCAGGCCTCTGCTAGAGTGCAAGTATCCACTTCCTGGGGCCTCACAAAAATGTCCCCATCATTTCTTCTTTTCTTATAATAGGATATTGACATCGTCCTCAAATAGGACTGTGGGTTAGAGTGTGCAATTAAGACTAGGGAAGTTATTCCTAGTTAATACTCAAATAACTGGCTTCTAACCAGTAAGTCCAATAGCACAGAGAAATGGCATGAGACATATCCAAAACAATGTGCCCCAGCATCAAGCCCAGCCAAAGAAATAACTTCTAGCAAATCACATTGGAGGTTCTAAGGTGGGGCCATGAAAAGAGAGAAAATAGAAATGCCAACAGTCAGAATGAGAAAGGGCAAATAACTATATAGGCAGAGGATACTTTTTTTTTAAGCACATAGAACCTATACTAACAACATTTTTGGTGTTCTAGTCTAAATTTAATAAATACTACTTTAGCTAAAACAAAAACATTCTATCACAGGTATCATTTGACTTTTTAAGGTTGTAAAGTTGACAGAATTGTTTGTTCAAGAGCTAAAACTGAAAAACTTATCCATTTGATTTTCTTCTTTTCAGGAATTGTCTGCTAGGTCTGAGGAAAACATTTCCTGTGAAGCCACCATGATCTCTTAGAACAACTTAATATTAGAGCCAGAAGTCACCTTAGGAGGCAACTCTGCCAAAAGTCTCATTTTCCAAATGAGGAAAGTTGGATGCACTTTTCTAACTTCACTTAGCTAATTAGTGAAGAGCCTCTCAGACAGAATAAATTCAATATGTTGCAGAATAAGCCTTTCTCGTGAATGTTTCTCTAAGACTCCTGTTACAATGAGCCCATTGTTTCTTCAGTAAGTCATTAACATGATTGCTGTTGAGGAATGACATTCATCCTAAGAGAGCAGCTGGTTAACTCCTGTGAGGTCAGACCATTCCAACACACCATTTTGTACATCCTACCTCAGTGAATGCATTACTGCCAAATATGGAATCTGATTTAACATCTGAACCTAACACAACATTCAGGTCTATGTGACCACGTTACCCAACTCTTGGCTTACTGTCCTAGAGGGCAAGACCCTGAGCTGGCTCTCAGTATTTGCAGAAATATGCAAGGTCATAAATATTCAAGTCCAACTTTTGGAGTTACTTTCACTAGTGGGGACTACCATAGGCAAAAAGAAAGGGAAGCCTCAAGTTTTAAAATATTTTACCCAAAGAAATCCAATCCATTAAATCAAATTGGAGAATCTAAAACAGTCAAAGATGGGCCCAAGAGAAAATGTGAAGATGTAACATTCAGGATGAGAAAGGGCAAATGACAACATAGGCAGAGAATGATTTTTAAAGTTTTTTTCCAGTTTCCTCTCCTGTAACTCTTCATCTTTATTTTCTTCCCAAATATGATATTTGTTACATGAACCCCCTCAATTGCTTCCAGATAAATGCAAGTACAGCATTTCTGCTATCCTCATTGCCTCTGTTGCTTCACCATGGCTCAGACCCATCTATGAAATAGTCAACCTCTCACTCAGGAATCCTCTTCTTCCTCATCCCTGTATAGGGTGAGTGCAGGACTTGTGGCCATGACCTCAACCTACCTCTCCACCCATACTACCCTCCAGCAAATTGTATGTCCTGGATGATGTCTACTGCAAGGAAACACGCAATCACACCATTCTTGACAAAAGACCTTTGAAATGAGTCAGTTTCCCTTCACCATCTCCCTCCAGTTTGGTAACTTTCTCCCTCCAGTTCAGTAACCTTCTAAAGACACAGAGCCTAAGCCCAAAAGGAACAGCTCCTTTGGGCTGTTTGGGTGGTCATTTCAAGAAAGCAAAGAGAGATTTGGAGATAGAGAGGGCCTATAGAAATGTTGGAATCATGTTACTGAAATATCTGTTTTACCTTACTCCCAAATCAGGAGTTGCTCTAGCACCTGAACAAGTTTAAGAGTTGTCTCCCTTAGGTTTCCTCTCCCACAGACCTTTTTCATCAGACCTCCTGAGGTCTCTTCCTCAGTATCCTTGAACTGACCTCATAGGCAGCTATGAATATTCTGAGAGCAGAATTTGGGTTCTGAAATTATTTATTTTACTTGAGTTTTGCAAGTTTTGAAGCCTCCCTTAAGAGTAGCCCCACTAGGGTAGTTGAGCCCTTTATCAATGTTTTCTTGGGTTTAATTTCATCACTGTTACTATCAAGAGCATCTTTAATTTGGGAAAGAACAAAACTATACTTTTCACACAGAAGGCAGGTTTTCTGGGGACAGGTTAAAAACAGACACATAGCATTCTTGCCAATTTATCATAGATTTGGTTGTTTTGCTTGTACCTAAGGGTATCTGAAACTAAACTGTGGCCACACTGAAAGAAAACAGGAGAGTTCCAAATATATGGCTTTATCAAGTACAACATGACAGTGGATAAAGCCTAAGAAGGCCAATCTGGAGATAGAATCTACTATGCAATTCTACCATTTTTCAAGTCACTAAACTCTCTGGGCCTCAACTTACTCGTTGAGAAAAGAAACAATAAACTTAACTCAGCTTATTGAAATAGTGTAAGGAGATATTAACTATCACTAACAGTGTTCTCTGAAATTTTATAGACAGTATATACAGCTTTGTTTTTCAATATATTAAGAGAATTATATCAAACATTGTAATCAAATCTTTCATTTTCATAGTCCATACCATCACCCCTGAGAATCATTGATTATAGACTTCAGAGTTGGAAGATGCCTGAGTGGTCACTGTATTACAACAAACTCACTCAATATTCTCTGTGTTCTTACCCTGTAATCACATTTTCAAATACCAGGATCTCTGATGACATACTGGAAAGGCTTAAACAACTTACAACAATATCATACAAATCAACGATTTTAATGTTGTTGCCTTTCAGGGCTGTGCCACTGTTTGATCCTAGCTTGACCAAACTAAGACATAAGCTTTCCTTGATGTCAGCTGGAAACAATGATATTCATTCACTGCAAGTCATTCCCACTCCGTGTAATTTCCTTCAACCAGCTCAGCTTAAAGGCTACTTGACACACATTACTTAAGAGCATCTTCTGACTAAACCAGTTTATGTATTATCTAAACTAGAGACCTCCAGTCAATATAGCAGCATAGGTAAACACAGCTTGCTTCATCACACAACCACATCAAAATACAACTAAAATACAGGACATCACTCAGAACAATCAGAAATTGAACTGAATGAAAGTCCAACAACTATGAAGTAAAGGAACCACATCCATCCAGACTGGTAGGAATAGTAAATACACAGAATGGGCTGATCCCACATCCACATGCAGTGGATAAAACTTTGGGAGGTATATCCCAGGAGTGAGGTGTCCAAGCCTCACAAAAGGCCTCCTATCTAAGGTTTCCAGTGCCAGGAAGACAAGTCCCCATGACTTCTGGCTGTAAAAACCAGTGGGGGTTGAGTCAGTGGAAGAAACTTCTAGAGTTCCAAGCAGTTCTTCTTAAAGAACCTACACATGAACTGACTCAGACTCACTCCCTCTGAACTCCAGCACCAGGGTAGCAGCTTGAAAGGTACCAGTGGCATACATGGAGGAACTGAAGTGTCTGGCATCAAGATGAGAGCTGGGGGACAGCTTTCTCCCAGACAGGAAGGTGGGCAGAGGCCATTGTCCCTTTTCTGAACCCGCCCCCACCGATGCAATATCTGAGACTCTAGCATCCTGGCTAATACTGTTTTCCCTGCCCTTGAGAACCCCTGAGACTCCCTCCAACCCAACTCATAGGTCCACCCTAGTGACTTTTCCATATGAATGACTCATCTTGACTCATGCTGCTTCATAAATTCCAAAATCCTCAAACAAGCAACAGCCAGCCTCAGTGAGTTCCCAGCCTCCATACCTCTTGCTAAGTGGCCCCAGGCCCAGCACTAGCATCAGCCTACCTACAGTCACAGCTTGGCTTTGCCTGGGAATCTCCAAACCAGAACAAGTAGCAGCCATCTTAGACTGCTTTATAGCTCATGCAGCATGGCCCTGGGAAGAACACATGTGGGGGCTGACCTTGGCCTGCACCAACCAGGAAACCTCAGAACCTGCACACCCATTTGACAGCTATAGACCATGTCAAAACACCACCACTCTGCCCCTGCACAGCTGATCCTCCACACAGGGTGGAGGATGGTGATCAGTGGTCACAGCCAGTCTTTGTAGATGACTGGCCTGGTTAAATCCCTTCCATTGACCTGCCAACAGCAACTGAGGCTCAACTATAAGAAGAGGGTGTACTCAGTTCACATGAATGGTACACCTTGATTATCTAGCTTGGGTGATAGGGGAGGTTGTGCCACTGGACCCTACAGGACACCTGCTACATTAGGCCATGCTACCAAGCCAGGAAGTCATAGAAGCTCTACCTAATACACAGAAACAAACACAAGGAAGCTGCCTAAGTGAGAAGACAAAGAAATATGACTCAAAAAAGAACAAATCAACACTACAGAAAAAGAACTTAATAAAATGGATATAAGCAATATATTAGATACAGAGTTCAAAATGCTGGTTATAATGGTGCTCAAGGAACTTAGTGAGGACCTCAAAAGCATAAAAAAAGATCCAGTCCTAAATGAAGGATACACTAATTTTAATAAAGAACAATTTATGGGGAAAAAACAGTTGAGTGGATGAAGCCAAGAATCAAATCAATGATTTGGAACATAAGGAAGCATAAAATAATCAGAAAACAAGAAAAAGAATCCAGAAAAAACAAAGATAGATTAAGCAGCTTCTGAGACAACTTTAAGCATTCCAACATTCACATCATAGGGGGACCAGAAGGAGAAGAGAAAGGACGAGAAATTGGAAATCTGTTTGAAAACATAATGAAAGAAAAACTTCCTTAATTTGGTGAAGGAAATAAATATGCAAGTCCAGAAAGCACAGGGTCCCAAACAGGAAGAATGCAAAGAGGCCCACTCCAAGATACATCATAATTAAAATGCCAAAGGTTAAAGATAAAGAGAGAATCTTAAAAGCAGCAAGAGAAAGGCACGATAGTTCCCATAAGATGTCAGCTGGTTTCTCAAAAGAAACTTTGGAGGGTTGAAGGGATTGGCAAGATATATTCAAAGTGAAGACCTACAGCCAAGATTGCTCTACACAGCAAAGCTATCATTTAGAATCAAAAGGTAGGTAAAGCACTTCCCAGATGAGAAAAAAACTGAAGGAGTTCATCATCACCAAACTATTATTACATGAAATGCTAAAGGAACTTATTTAAGAAAAAGGAGATCAAAACTATGAACAATAAAATGGCAAAGAAAAAAAACACATCTACTAACAATTGAATCTAAAAATGAACTAAGCAAACAAAAACAGAAACAGAATCATGGATACAGAGAGCATTTTGAGGGTTGCCATATGCGAGAGGGATGCAGGGGAATGGGTTAAGAGGTAAGGGGATTAGAAATACAAATAGATAGTTACAAAACAGCCATGAGGATGTAAAGCACATTATAGGAAATAGAGTAGCCGAAGAACTTACACAAATGACCCATGGACATTAATAATGGTGTGGTGATTGCCTGAGGGAGTGAGGGGTGCTGGGTCAAGGGGGACAAAGGGAGGAAAATTGGGACTACTGTAATAGCATAATAAATATAAATTTAAAAATAAATAAAATAAACTAGACAATAATCATGTGAAAGATCGAGGATATTAGAGTCTCATGGCACAATCAGTGGTTGACAATCAATATTCTACCCTAATAAAAAGGTATAATGAGAACAGAGAACCATGAACAGGTTCTTAAGAAATCTGAATTCTAGAATGGAAGCCTTCCACTAATTAGCCGTGTGATTTTGAAAAATCAGTCCTCACTATAAATGAGGTATTTGAAAGACATACTCTCTTAGGAATCTTCTAAAATTCCATGGTTCTTAAGTCCCATAGTGGTCTCTGAATAGTGTTACCCTCATACCAATAGACAGATAGTTGCAGAAAAAAAGAAAAATTTCATAGATACATTGTATGGCTTTTTTTTTTCTGCTGTGGATTCAACAGTCAATTCTATCTTCAAAATGTGTTTAAGCCACTAACATAGAAAATGCTATGCTAACTGCTTATAAGATTGAAACTTGTGAACCAGCCATAGCATCAATTTCTTGACATTCAGAAAGGTTAGTAAAAGGCCAAAGAACACGTCTTTTGTTGTAAATGCATCATCATATAATAATGATTCAAGTGTATGTAATCAACCTTTCCTATACATTTCATCTTTCATGTAGATATAGAATAACACTTTTATGAAACATGCTGAAAACATACACTTAAATACATACCCATAACACCATAAGTATTTTCAAAACTAAACCATCTGATGCAGCAAATAAAAACAGAACAAATAAATTATGTGGAAAAAATAATAATTTCTACAATATTTAATGATTACGTGCAAAATCAAAAAAGAAAGTAATACTACTTTAAAGAATTCAAATTATTTTCCCTGATTGAAAGCATTTACTGTCCTGAAAGTGAATTTGTGTTTTTTTAAATCCTTGCCTGAGAATACGCCTTTTTTTTTTTTTTTTTTTTTAGAGAGAGAGAAAGAAAGAGGAAGGGAGAGAGAAACATCCATGTGAGAAAAAAAAACATTGATCAGTTGCCTCCCATATTCACCCTGACTGGGAATCAACCCACAACCTAGGTATGTACCCTGACCAGGAATCAAACTTACAACATTTGGTGCACAGGATGACACTCCAACAAACGGAGTAAACCATCAAAGTCAAATTAGCATTTTCTTAACAGTCAGTGAGATAATCCATTCTAAATTAAAAATTTTCAATTTGTTATTTTCTTCTAAGTCCCTTAAAAATAATTTTATCTCTTCTCATTTAAGATTAATGTTCACCTTTGAACAAATGAGTTGGTTTCAATAGACTTCAGGTCACCATAACATAGTGTTGAACCCAAGGCCATACCTATGAATCAAGGAATGGCTTCAGGGACTCTCAAAAAAGTTTGCAAGCAATCCCTGCATAAAAAATAATAATCATAATACCTGATCCAACATAAAACCACCCAGGAAATTTTCACTCAGGGTCTGAGTGTCTGGGTTGTATTTCAGAACTCCCTGAGACACTTCAATGACACTCATTAAATACCTTGCAGCAGAATCAGTCTTCCCAAAGGTGTATGCACTCCCAACACAAGCAAGACCCCCACTCCAGGTGTGAGTGGGTTATCTGTGAATCTGCTCTAATCTGAGTTTGAGATTCTATAAGGTTTTCTTTTTTTTTTAGCATGAAAATATTTATTGGCCCTGTCAGGATAGCTCTGTTGGTTAGAGTGTTATCCTGATATACCAAGGTTGAGGGTTCAATCCCTGGTCAAAGCACATACTAGAATCAACCTATGAGTGCATAAATAAATGGAGTAACAAATTAATGTTTCTTTCTCTTTCTCTATCTCACTTCCTCTCTCTCTAAAATCAATTAAAATATGTTTATTTATTTAATTTATTGGGTGACTGGTTAATAAGATTACATAGGTTTCTAGTTTACAATTTTCTATAATATATCATCTGTATGTTACAATGTGTTTGTACCACCCAAAGTCAAATCCTCTTTCATCAAGGCTTCAGAGCTCCTAACACCTTAGCTTTCATCTGGGCACACCTTTCTATTTGCTTTTGTTACACTTCACCAGCTTTGATTTTATAAAAGACAGAAAATGCTTCCCCACCCCCCATAAAAAGATATTCACGTCCTCATCCTGAGAACCTTAAACAGAAAAAAAAAAAACCTTCACAGATGTGATCATTAAGGAACCTGAGATGGTGAGATTATCCTTAATCATCCAAATGGGTTCTCAATGCAATCATGTGTCCTTCTAATAGAAAAGCAGAGGAAGATTTGATATAGACAGAAGAGAGAAAGGCATGTGGAGATGGAGTCAGGGATTGGACTGATGTGACCATAAACCAAGAAACACCAGCAGCCACCAGAAGCTGGAAGAAGCAAGGAAGGGATTTTCCCCTAGAGCCTCCAGAGAAAGTGTAGCCCTGCCCAGTAATATTGATTTTGGACTTCTAGCCTCCAGAACTGTTAAATTGTTTTTTTAAACCATCAAGTTTGTGGTAATTTATTACAGCAGCCTTAGGAACCTAATATAATTTTCATTTAGATTTTCCATTGTTTTGCACTGACCATGACCTCAGAAACTGTAATATTAAGTGCCCCTAAGAGATCTTCTATGGACAGTAACTGTCTTTGTGTGCCAAGGACCACTCTCAAAAGAGTTCTGCTGGGAGAAACATCTGTTTTTGTTGAATCAGGAAGTAATTCATCTCATTAAGTATAGGAAAATGCAATTTTGATTCTAGTTTTAGCAATTTGTGCTCCTTTACATGCACATAAAATTAGCATTTCCACCCTAATGAGCCAAAACCAATAAATAAATTAAATTATGTTTTCAATCTACTGAATAGTTATTATGATACTATTTATTATTTGTCTCTTCAGACAAATCCCAATTACAGGTCTTGGAGAAGAGTTTTCAGATAAACATGTTATCTAAAATGTGACCAATTTGGGAGGATGTTTTAATAAAAACAAATGATTCCTGTATAACCTTCAAGATATACGTAATTTCCAACAACAGTAGTGTCAGCTAAACACTTTGCAAAATTATAATAATTGGTACTGTGCTGAGTTGAGACTGCTGTGTGATGTTTCCCATTTTAAACATTCAGTCATTCCCATTGCTTCTGACCAACACTGCCATCTTGTGGCTACACAAGCATGGCATCTGTCTCCTGGAATTGCCCATTGTCCCAGTAGCTGGATGATCTCCCTACTCAACCTTTCATCTCACAGCGAGTTCATCCAGGGCATGACTGTAGTGTGAGGGAGAGTTTCCCACTCACTGAGACAAGGAGCTGATAAAATCTGAATGTACAGCTTCATGGCAAACTACTGTTGTTTGCAGTGGCTGGGATCTGCAACTCTAAAGTGACATTTCACAATAACAAAAGCATTCTTCCTCCGCATCAACAAATATACTAAATATGAGCCAATTTTGTCTATGAAGTGTGAGTAAAAAGTGACTGCTGGGTTAAATGCTTGAGAAATGAGGTCATGGGGAGGACACTGAGCTCACGTGAGGCATTAAATAAGCAAGGAGCCCCTCCTCTGGCAAACTCCAGCTGCACCATCCCCAAGCTCCCACCTCAATAGTCTGAATCAGTGACTGGGAAGAGTCAGATTGGATGCTGGGAACAAGGCCAGCCCTGGATCAACACTTACTCAGCACAGCCAGGAAAGAGAGCTGACGATTTGGGACAATCAAGGTTAATGTGAGCTCAGTATCAGGGTAATCATCCAAGCGCAAAACTGTGGGTCTCATCTCAGAAACTAGCTTGCCAAGTTACCTTTCAACTTTTGTTGCTTCAGTTCTGCTGTAAAGGTTAAATATTGGCTGAATTGTGAATTGTCTATGTATGCCTGATGTGGAATGCAGAACTTTACACCTCCCTCTATAAGAAGCTATGACTGAAATATAATTTCTTATTTTGTGTTCCAAGAGAAGACTCATCCTATGCAATGCTCCCTGGAAAAGGAGGACAGCAGAGTTAAATCAGCTGGAGACATGTTGCAACAACACACATCAGCATAGCCAAGATTAAGATTTCTCAGAAATCTTGGTGGGGAATACCATTATTTGCCTGCCAAAACCCCCTTTCTCCCCTTCTTCCATGCCAGCAGGGATTCAGCATTTGGAGGGTGTGCCATACAACCAACTAAAAGGTACATTGCCCACCTCCTTTGCAGTTAGGTGTGGAAATTTGACACAGCTCTGGCCAAGAAGATAAAAATGAAAGTCACTCATGAGACTAAGTTAGATGATTAATATCATTTTTGCCATTTGACCTTTCCTTTCTTTCCTGAAATGAAAATATAATGACTCTTCAGTAGCCATCTAGAGAACACGAAGACAAAAGTCAGCAGAACATGAAGACAAAAGTCAGCAGAAGGGAAAACAACAAAAAACCTGGATCTCTAATGATTCCCTAATGATACTGTAAAGCCTCATATCAGTCTAGACCAGGGGTGTCAAACTCATTTTCACCGGGGACCACATCAGTCTCACGGTTGCCTTCAAAGGGCCAAATGTAATTTTAGGACTGTGTAAATGTAACTACTCCTTAACTGGAGGCAAGAAGCTCAGCACTGCCACTGGGGAGAAACAAGATGCCAGGCCGGATAAAACAAGGTAGAGGGCCACATTCAGCCTATGGGCATTGTGTTTGCCACCTGTGGTCTCTGTAGATAGATCACCTACAGATTGGTACTACATGAGAAAAAATAAATCCCCAATTTGGTTTAAGCCTCTAGGCTCTTGGGCTTCTGTTACTGGCAGCCAAATGCAACTACTAACTGATTCACCCTTTTGAAAACAGTGTGCATAAACTTTTAGAATGTGAGTTGAAAAATACTTTATGTATGTGCACATCCATTGATCCTTAAACACCCTCATGGGACTCTTTTGTGTACCTGGAGGCTGCACTTTTGATACTATTTGAAAATTCAGTCTCTTATAACTAACTATAGGTGTTAACTGAATACAGGCCTCAAAAGCAGTCACACCCCCTTCTGTTATTCCACCAAAGTTTAGTTCCTTATAAAGTATGGCAGTCAGAATCTGA
Organism: Tonatia bakeri; assembly: GCA_004024845.1. Classification (NCBI taxonomy): domain Eukaryota; kingdom Metazoa; phylum Chordata; class Mammalia; order Chiroptera; family Phyllostomidae; genus Tonatia; species Tonatia bakeri. The sequence continues at coordinate 24,491 of PVIA01003794.1, forward strand.
AGTTCAAGGAGGAACACAATCTTATCATCTCACTAAAATTAATTATTAAATATGTAATACAAAAGGAATTTAGAATTTAAGATGATAGCATTTATAAACTATTCTATGAAACCAATAACAGCAATTCTTTGTTCCAAAAAGTATAGATACGGGATGCTGAATACAAAGACAAGTGGCTGGCATTGGAAATCTTCAAAGCAGGAGCACCTAGAGTTATACTAGTCTGCCCTAGGATACAACTGGTCTAGCAGAAAAAAATCCAAAGTCTTGCATTTGAGATATCCTTTGGAGAAATTTAGTCTTCAAAACAAATTGTTGCCAGGTCCTAATTATAATTAGCAGTAAGTCCTTCTAAAAAAGAAACACTGGCCTCTTTGAAAAAGATGGTAGAACTTCTTAATAATTCTGATCTGGGAAGGCACACTTAGTAACAAAGATGTGAGATATTAAGAATGTTCCCTCACATTCCCCTAACTCTGCACATGTTTGCCTACTGTGGAGATGTGGTGTGATAGGCCACACCCCAGTAGCTAGAAAGAGACTCACCTAAAATTGAAGACAGCTCTGAGTGTCAATCACCCAGTGTATGTTCTCAGACAAGAGAGCTTATAAGCAGGCCTCACTTTCACATTTTTGTAGCTGAGACTGAGAGGAGTGCAAATGTGTGGGCATGTACTTGTGGGAGTAGAAGATCTGGGGGTGGGGAGCGAGGCTGTCATATGGTAGTGGAATGCACATCAGGCTCTGGGGCATACAGCTGGTCACTGCATCTGAGAGGAAAAGCTTTGGTCAACTGGTTGAAGACAGAAGTGGTGTGTGCCTGGCCCACAAAGTTCACCCTCCTGCAGTCCTCCCTCTCTTTCCTCATTTGCTAACAAAGAGGGCTATGAGGGACTATAGGAAGGTGGGTCTCTAAGAAAAGGGACCTACCTGCCTTCTTGACTAACACATGAAAGGTTGCCCACCAGCCAGAAACACAGCACATTGTACTTGGAGTACTGAAAAATAAACTTGAATAGAATTTAATTGTCATTCTTTGAAACTCCAGGTGATTCTGTCCAGGTGACACTTGCTCTTGATTCAATCTAGGATGTTCCTGCTCTGTAGCCACTATCTTGGCAGAGGCCTCTTCAGTTCCAAAGTCACACATTATATCCTTCTCAATACATAGGCTAGAACTGGGAGCACAGCCCCAGTGTAACTGCAACAGGCTGGGAAATGGAGTAATCTCAGAGACTATTTGGAGAACATTACTATCTCTGCTCCACAAATGAGAAACAGGACTAAGAGAAAGATCCCTGAGGTGGAAAGGAGCATGCAGGTTGGAGGAAAACAAAAAATATGAGGAAGGTTTGAATGGTGAGGACAAGAGGTGAGTACATGAGAAGACAACACACATGGGTGGGATCCAAATGGAGAAGATCCACGGAAAGCCCCAAAGCCCAAGGGGTGCCGCGTACATGACATAAGTTTGCACTTTTAAAGAACCTCTCCAGCCATGACCAGTTGGAAGGATGTTATTTTGCCCAATTGGATTAGGGTGATGGCTTTCAGGATGGAGAGAACTTGGTGATTGGATGCAGAAATAAAGGAGACATATGAGTCAAGGTTGAGGGTCAGGAGCATGAACTATATAATCAATCTGATAGTGGCACTTTTCACAGAGATGGGGAGCAGCTAGCGAGGACTAGACTGGGGTTGTAGGCCCAATATCAGTATGAGTTTTGCAAAACAAAATCATTTCCTAGTCCTGGAGTTCAGTTTTCCAAAATAATATGCCAATGTTCTCATGAAAATAAACAATTATGCAGAAAAGTGGTGGTGGGATAATAGTTTCTCAGATTTGTATACCATTCAGGGCATACAGGAAGGAATCTGACTATACACCATTAGCATTGTGAGTAGGAAGAACTGAGATCTTTCCCTTTCCTCCCCTTCACCAAGTAATAGTTTCCCCACAGCTTCCCACACCATCTTCCATGGAGACCAATAACCCAGATTCCAAATTCCTGGCAAAGCAAGACAACAGACATAACTCTCCAGGAGTGTGAGATGGTGGTCTTTAAACCCAGTGCACACCTTGAGAACATGGAAAATTAGTTATGACTATGCCTTAACCCCAAAGCTTCTAACTTAATTGGTCTGGGGTATGATCCGAACATTGGGATTTTTTAAGCTTTCTTAAATTGTGCTTTTAATTCTCAGCTGAAGAAAATCCCTGGAAAGGAAAGTGGAGGGCATAGTCCATACCTCTCCCATTCCACTCGATGAAAGTTTCTGGTTCGTGTCTGTTTTAGTTAAGATATAATTGATATATAACATTAAGTAGGTTTAATGTGTACAACATGTAGATTAGGTACTTATAAAATACAATATACTTACCATCGTAGTGTTAGCTCAACAAAGGTTTTGAGTCAATTTCTTGATGGTTTGGAGTCCCATAATGTGTCTTAAGTGCTTATCATAGTACCTGTCACACACACTTTAACCCAAAATATGGGGTCAAACACCAGATAGATTTTCCTGTCTGTCAAAATGAGCATTCATCTTCTTCCCCTTTTTGTCCAGACACATTCTGAGATAAATATTAAAATTTGCTTCCCACTGTTAATTGTACCTAAACATGCCTTTGAATTAGAACATGTCACATTTAACATGTTAGCCATTGGATGTGCTCTGCCCTTCTAATGAGTCTGGAGTAAATCCACAATTATGTCTTTGTCTCATTTCAGCACTTACTAGAACTAATAATCATCATAGTTTCTACTCAAACATTCATATTAATGAATTTTCAGGAAAACACTCAACTTAGAAGGTAGTTAGTAGCAAACAGCCAGCAACCTTGCTAATAAATGCACAGAGCTCTCCTAGAGTTCTCAAAGAACACCTTAGCTGATTCTATTACAGCCAGGCTATAGTATTGCTGGCCTATGAATTAGTGATAATCAGACAACCGTGCTAGGAAAAATGGAGTAATAAACCAGCAGGATGTGAGGGTAGATGGTGAAGAGAGATTGACATTTTATAGTTAGTAATAAGCCATTTGTATATTAATTGCCTGAACAATACAAGTAGACACCCAGTTGTATTTGGTCAAAAGGACTCATACTGAGAGACCATGTTAAAAATATGGCCCCCTCTATGGATGTGAGGGCAATCTGGCTGCAACATCTGTCACCCCATTGATCACCAGAGTTGATCTGGCTGATGTGGATGGTGAGGTAGGTGTCCCCTTCCTCTCTCACAGATCCATGTGCGTCCCTCCCAAAACTGTGTGCTTGGTTGAAGAGGATGACCCTCCCAACCAGAGGAGAGGACTGGTCTTTGGTCAAGGGTATACAAGTAGCTGGACAGTATAGACAGTAAAATGACGACAAACTCACAACCAAACCTAAGAAAAAAAATAATGAAAAACTAAGCACTAAGCAAACAACTAGAACAAGAACAGAATCACAGAAATGGAGATCACATGGAGGGTTATCAGCAGGGGAATAGGAGGGGGAGGTAGGAGGAAAAGGTACAGGGAGTAAGTAGCATAAATGGTAGGTAGAAAATAGAGGGAAGTTAAAAATAGTATAGGAAATAGAGAAGCCAAAGGACTTATATGTACAACCCATACATATGAACTAAAAGGGAGGAATGCAGGTGGGAGGTGGTGTGCAGGGCAGAGGGGAATAGAGAGGGGAATGGGACAACTGTAATAGCATAATCAATAATACATTTTTTAAATGGGCAAAGGATCTGAATAGACATTTCTCTAAGGAGGACATAAAGATGGCCCATAGACATATGAAAAAATGTTCAACATTACTAGCCATCAGAGAGATGCAAATCAAAACCAAAATGAGAAACCACATCACACCTGCCAGAATGGCTATCATTAATAAACCAACAAACAACAAGTGCTGGCAAGGATGTGGAGAATAGGGAACCCTAGTACACTGTTGGTGGAAATGCAGACTGGTGAAACCACTCTGGAAAACAGTATGGAGTTTCCTCACAAGATTAAAATAAACTGTCTTGTTACCTAGCAATTCCACTGCTGAGAATATATCCAAAGAACTCCAAAACACCAATTTAAAAGAGTACATGAGCCCCTATGTTCATAGCTGTATTATTTACAACATCCAAGATTTGAGAACAGCTGAAGTACCCATCCGTAGATGAATGGGTAAAAAGCTGCGGTACATTTACATAATGGAATACTACACAGCTATAAAAAAGGACTTCTTACCTTTTGTGACAGCATGAATGGAACTGGAGAGTATTATGCTAAGTGAAATAAATCAGGCAATGAAAGACAAACACTATATGACCTCACTTGTAACTGGAATCTAAGGAACAAAATAAACTAATGAGCAAATTAGAATCAGAGGCACAGAAACAAGGACCAAACTAACAGCTGTAATAGGGGAGGGAGTAGGGTGGGACTGGTTGAGAGAAGGTGAAGGGGTTAGACAAGAACATGTATGAAGGACTCATGGATATGAGCAATGGTGTGGGGACTGACAGTGAATGAAGGGGGACTGGGGCAGGTGGACAAAAGGGGAAAAATTGGGGCAACTGTAATAGCATAAATAATTTTAAAAAATTTAAAAATCAATGTTAATCTCATCTAAAAATTACCTTCACAGAAACGTCTGTACCAGTGTTTGACAAATATCTGGGCACCATGGCCTACCCAAACTGACGCAAAATTAACAGTCACACAAAATTTACTAGAAATGGATCATAAATTTAAACCTAAAAGTAAAACTATATGCCTTCTAAAAGAAAACAGATGAGAAAAATTTCTGTTAACTTGTAGACAAAGCTTTCTTATGACATTTTAAAAAATATTAAAAACAGCAATGATTAACTGAAATTTATCAAAATTTAATTTACACTTTGAATGACACCATGAAGGAAACTAAAAGGCAAACCACAGAATAAGATAAAATATTCACAATACACACATCTAATAATGGACTTATATCCAGATTACATAAAGAACTTATAATTTAATAAGTCAAATGACTCTATTAAGAATGAAAATAATTTAATAGATATGTAACCAAAAATGATATATAAATGACCAATAGACAAGTGTGCATTAAGGAAATAAAAATTAAATCACAATGAAATATTACTGCAAACCCATTAAAATAGCTAGAGTCAAAAAGAATAACAATAGTAAGTGCTGGGGAAAATGTAAAACAATAGTAATCTCATGCTGGCAGTGAAGTAAAATGGTAAACTGTTAGGCAGTTTCTCTTAAAATTAAACACATATCTACCATACTTTATAGAACATATACCCACATATTCACCCAACAGGATTGAAAACATATGTCACAACAAATACTTGTACACTAATATTCATAGCAGCATTATTCATGATAGCCCAAAACAGAAACAACCCAAATGCTTATCAAAAGGTGAATGGGTAAGCAAGCTGTGGAATATACATCCATAAAGTGGAACACTACACAGCAAAAAGGAAAATGACTACTGATATGCAACAGTATGGGTGATTCTCAAAATCATTACCCTGAGTGAAAGAAGCCAGATACATAAAGTACATAGCTTGATTCCATTTACATAAGATTCCAGAAAGTACAAATATACAAGGTTGTCCAGAAAAAGTCCAGCCATTTTTAATATAATGAGAATGGTTTGTGCAACATCAATGTACCCTGGCAGCCAAGGAGAGTGGAATGGAATACACATATATGAACAATGACAACTTCACTGTGCTCATCAGTGGGAGAGGTAGACATCGTTGAGTGAGCACATGTGCTATGTGGCCTTCTATTTCTAAAATGAGTAGAGCAACAAATCTGCAGCAATTTTTTTTTATTAAGCTTAAACCTTCTTCCGTGAAAACTATTCAGATGATTCAGAAGGCTGAAGCTATGGGCAACTGGTCATTGTCAGCTTCATCACAATAATATGACTGTTCATGCATCATGGCTCATGTAGAGTTTTTTAGTGAAACATCAAACCACTGAGGTGACTCAGCCCCAATACAGCCCAGATTTGCTGCCCTGAGACTTCTGGCTGTTCCCAAAACTAATGTCACCTTTGAAAGGGAAGAGATTTCAGGCCCTTTATGAGATTTAGGAAAATATGAGGGGGCAACTGATGGCAGTTGGAAGAACTGTGTGATGTTCCAAGTTGCTTTCTTTGAAGGGGACTGAGGTGTCATCATCCTATGTACAATGTTTCTTGTATCTTGTATCTTCTTCAATACATGCCTCTATTTTTCATAGCACATTGCTAGATACCTTCTGGACAGACCTCATATAGTGCCAGAAAGCAGACCAGTGAGTGCCTGGAACTTCAGGCACAGAGATGGCTGACCACAGGTAGACACCATTTGGAGCGATTGAAACGTTCTCTTCATGTTAGTGGAGGTGGTTTCACAGGTGTATACAATTGTCAGAACTCATTAAATGGTACACTTTAAATGGATAAACTTTATTCAATGCAAGTTATACCTCAGTACATCTCAATAAAAGCAGTCTTGTATGAGATTCTCTCTCACTCTCTCTTTCCCTCCCTCTCTCCCATCCCTTCCTTCCTCCCTCCCTCGGCAATCAGGAAAGATGACTGAGTTTTACGCCAGGCTCACACCTGTGGGAACAGTAACAGCATAGGTGCGGTGGTTACATGATTGCAACCAATTCAGTAGCAATGGGAAATTTAAGCCAAAAATAACCAGGAAAAATATAAGCTCTTACACTCCTCCAGGATCCCCAAAAAGATATGATGTCATGAGATGCTTTTATCACACAGGGAAGAGGTTTAAGCTATTTATCTGATGCTCAGAGAGCAAGGTATCTCAATTTATCAATTGGCTTTTGATGCAAAACAAACCACTCCCAAAACTACAAACTTACAACCAGTTCTTTTTAAAATACATTATTTTATAGTGTTCAAAATAATATTTTTGACAAATGATATCATTTAGACACTAAAAAAATAATCTTTATTAAACTATTTTCCCCAGGAGCATGTGAGCTTCAGTGTGGTAGTTTTGAGATCTTTTTTCCCAATATTTTATTTTGAAATTTTTCAGACTTCAGAGAAATTTGAAGCATTGTAGAGCGTACACCTGTATACACACTACCCGAGGTTCTACAATTGACATTTTACCATATTAAAACTAGTCCTTGAGCTCCTGATTCTATTGGGTCATTCATGATGTCTGGGATGGCCTGCTGCTCTCACTGTTTGCCTGCAGTCCAAGTATCTATGGAAGCCGGTTGGACCTGACCAGCCTCACTCCTGTGCCTGGTTGCTGGCCTGAACATTGAGGATGACTGGCCCTTTTCCTGTCACCATCCAGGAAGATAGCCAGGGCTCTTCCCATAGCAACTAGGTTGCAAGCGGCAAAGCTGCAAAGCTTTTAAGTCCTAGGCTTCTAACTTGAACAATGTAACTTTCACTAGATGATATAGACAACAAAGCCTAACCAGATTTGGTTGGGAAGGAGTAATGTGGGAGGGGGAGATAAACTTCAACTCTTTATTGGGGCACCATTTTTGAAGTCTACTATACTCAACTAAAAGGTGTCTGGTTCTTGCCTTTTGACCCAACAATTGCACTGCTGGGATTATATCCTAAGAGCCCTGAAACACCAATTCAAAAGAACCTATGCACCCCAATGTTCATAGCAGCACAATTTACAATAGCCAAGTGCTGGAAGCAACCTAAGTGCCCATCAGTAAATGAGTGGATCAAAAAACTGTGGTACATTTACTCAATGGAATACTACACAGCAGAGAGAAAGAAGGAACTCCTGCCCTTGCAACAGCATGGATGGAACTGGAGAACATTATGCTAAGTGAAATAAGTCAGGCAATAAGAGACAAATACCATATGATCTCCCCTTTAACTGGAATACAATCAACAAAAGAAAAAAGCAAACAAAACATAACCAGAGACATTGACATTAAGAACAAGTCTAACACTAGCCAGAAGGGAGGAGGGAGGGGACAGTGGGGAGAAGGGTTTTCAGGAACAACTATAAAGGACACATGGACAAAACCAAGGGGGAGGGTGGAAGCAAGGGAGGGAGGTGGCTTTGGCTGGGGTGGGGGGTAGTGGTGGAGGGAAAATGAAGACAACTATAATTGAACAAAATAAAATAATTTAAAAAAATAAAAGGTGTCTAGTTCTCTATACTGTCTGAAGCATCCCCAACCTCACACATCTCTCTCAGCCTGTGTCTTTACCTGCCTCAAAGAGCCCTACCTCACAGACAGGGCTTTGTTCCCCACCGAGGTAAGTATTCTTAGACATCTATGATGAACACCCATTATGCATCAGGCTCTCTGTTCAGCATCCTATATTCATTCCCTCTAAACCCTTTAAACAATAAGATGCAAGTATGATGTGAAACCCCATTTTACAAAGCAAACTCACAAAGTTTATTTAACTGTAAAGTGTTATTCAAGCTCACAAGATTAAAATAACATATACAACTCACACATGGATTACACAGTTGCAGGATTCAAACCCGAGTCTGTTAAGCTCCTAGGCCTGTTGTCTTCAACAGTACCTACCCTGCTCAACTGCTCCTAGAAATAGTACATATTTTCACTTTTAGAACTAAAAAAACTGATTAAAGGAAATGTCTCATTTTATTCCTGTATAGTCAGAATAAAAAGTTTTATTGCCCCTGCCTCCACAAACACCCTCAGGCACCTGGTAACGTTTTTCAGGCCTCTTTAGCAGTTATTTTAAAAGGGAAATCTTCAGTGGTGAGTCACTGCTTCAGTATCCCAGGGTTTAATAATAGAAAAACCTATAGTAAGTTAAAAAGGGTTAGGATGGGGGAGCCACCAAGGAGTATTTCAGGTAAATGGAAAGGCCATGCTGCTGGGAGTTTCTTGTCTTTTCCTCTTATAGTCAGTGTACTTTTATGTCCTAATCTATCTAGTAAGAATTAGTAACCAAATACCAATTTCTGCTTTTGAAATCAAAAAGAAAGATAAGGAAGTTCTTTCTTTACAAAGTACTTAGGACAATGTGGTTATATGGTTTATGAAACTGGACAGATTGAAAAATAATAAAATATCAAAAAACATGCTTCTAAAATCAATCACATGAGAGAATGACCTAAACAGGAAGGAGAGGAGCTGTGAATAAATTCCAAGGATTCTTTAGTGCTTGTGGTCCACCATCCCAGAAGAGCAAGCTGCCAAAGTCATCCCTGAATAGGAATCATCTCCCAATTCTCAGAACTTCCCAAGGTGCCACCGTCCTCCACAGTAAAATTTTAAAATCTCATGGCATTACAGACATGAATCTTGAGATGAGAGATCCAGCTATACCATTGTATAAAGAAATCCTCATATATCTTCTAGCTTCAGGATTTCCTCTTTTACATAGCACACTATAGACACAGCATTATGTTTATGTTTATGAAGGGAGAAGGGAACTGAAATGAAAACCACATGCATACCTTAAAAAAAAAACCTTTTTCTCCTTATAGCATATATTAAATTTTGAATTCTAAAATTTGGTTTTCAGAATCAGAAAAATAAATCTGATTTTGAAAAGACTCCTGACTTGATCCAAAATGAGGTGCTCTTTTTTTACCCAAAAAATAAAGATCATTTCTCATTCAGTATCATGTCAAAGAAGAAGAAGGAGGAGGAGGAGGGCAAATAACGTTGGTGAATAATCTGACATTATTTAATTTAATTTCACAACAGCTTTTTTAGGCAGGTGTGATCATTCTTGATCATTCTCATTATTCACATGAGGATTTAAACAGTTTGTTTTCTCAAGATTGTGCAGCCAGTGATGGGGAAGACAGGATTCAAACTCAGGACTGTGTGCCTCCGAAACTGAGCTCTTTTCACCTCCTAGAAAGAGATTAGAGTAAGAAATGTTAATTCTAGGAACACAGGCAGAGTCTACAGCAAGAACACATAACGTAAACTTCTTAGGGGAAAATTTAGGAGGAGGCAATGCTGGATTAAGAGGAGGTACAGCTCAGAAATTACTGGGGTGGGGGAGTTGGGTGAGGGTTAACAATGAGTAAGGGGTATGAAAGCATCACTAGAATTCATCAGAATCATTGCTTTAATTATCTAATATTTCCACCTACCTCAGTGTGGAACTGGCACAAGATAAATTGTCCCAGGTCCTGCCCAAGTGGACAGCACCTTCAGCTGGGAATTTCAACAAGCCATAATGAAAATAAAGAATATCTCTCCTTGTCATTCCTGACCTATTGCTCTTAAGTATTTGACTTTCCATTGCAGTGGTTCACAAGGTAGGGCCCCAATACCGGCAGCATCAGCATCATCTGGGAAACTGTTAAAAATAAACATCTGTGAACCTATCCCCAGTCCTCTTGAATCAGAAGCTCTGGAAGTCAGGCCTGAGATTAGTATTCTAACAAGCTCTCCAGATGATTATATTGCACACTCGATTTGGAGAGCTACTGTTCTACTGTATCCCCAGTGCACAGTTCATAAAATTTTCTCAGCAAATACTGAGAGGAAAAGGGAAGGAAGGGAAGGGAGGAACAGAGGGAGGGAAAGAAGGAAAATCACTTTTTCTATAACAAAGTGCAACCATATGCCCCCACCATGGACACTAAGACCAGCCAGCAGAACTATCCTGGAGGCAGGGGTCATAAATAGCTGAGTCAGTAGCAGTGCAGACAGAGATTCTCTGGGTTTCCTTACAGGAGGCCCTAGCTGGTCACACTGACAGGCCAGTGACAGAATGACAGAAGAGGGCTAAATTCCCTGTACCGAGGAGCCTGGGTCCCAGGTGGCACGAGCACCGTCTCTAACCCAGCCACGATTTGTTCATCGTAAGTAGATGCTTCCTGTCAGGCTAGCTCCTAGAACCCTTTAAGCCAGTGGTGTCCAGCCTTTTGGCATCTCTGGGCCATACTGGAAGAAGAAGAGTTGTCTTCAGTCATCAATGAAATACACAAACACTAATAAAGACTAATGAGCAATAAATAAGATCTATGCATAATTTTCATGATATCCACCACCACATACAAGCAAAAAAGTCATTACATAACAACTCTAATTATGCAGCAGCCCTTTCAACGATCTTTTAAAATTGCTGAACAGCTCCCAAGTCTGAGATCAATAATACAAAATTTACATATCTAAGTAAAAAAAATCATTGATGTTTTCTAATTTTTTTATTATAAAGGTAAAAAAAATAGGGCAACATAAAACTAGTGGAATGCTTGACATTGTATTTGAGAAACTAGTGCATCAACATAACATCTGATTTGATAGAAGTAGTTGCAATTTTCAGTGAGTTCTCAAGGTGCTCATCAGATATTTTGGTTCTAATTTTACTCTTAATATATTTCATTCTTGAAAACAGCTAATTGCAAATGTAGGTACTGCCAAATAGAAATGACATGAATAATGCATGACTGTGAAGCAAGGGATATTTGTCTCTGTAAGACAGGACCTACAGAAGTCCAGTACAGAGACATGATCATATTTTTCTTTAAATTGAATGTCATATTGCAGCTCTGATATTTCATTTCATTTCAAATGCATCCCATTTGAAAATTGGCAGGTAACATATTTCTGTCAACTGAAAATGGAGTCACAAATATAGCAAAATATTGATTATTTTCCCGGAAAGCTTGAAATGTGTTTTCAAATTTTGTTTCAAATCAAAAAGCAAGGCTGCATATTTTTCACTGTTCACAGAACTGTGTTTACCCAATGTGTCAAACTGCATGAAGTTGTTTGCCTTCATTTGAGCTGACCATAATTACAGTTTCATTTGCAATGCTCTTATCATTTGAAACACGGTATCGATAACTTGGTTTTCATCTTGAAGATACATGTTTAACTCATTTAGATGAGTGGTTAAATCCACTAAAAATGCTAAATCTATAAGCCAGTTTTCATAGTCAAGTTCCGGCACAAATTTGTGTTTTGATACCATAAATGACTTGATAACATGTCACAAATCATAAAATATTTTCAGCACTTGGCCTCAACTTAGCCATCTTACTTCTGAAAAGTAAATGATGTCGCCATACTCAGCATCAGTACTTTTAAGGATTTCCTGAAATTGGCAGATTCAATCCCTGGCTCTTATGAAATTCACAGTCATGATGATGATTTGCATAGCATTATCCATCTTTAAAGCTTTTGTGCATAGATTTTCTTGATGTACAAGGCAAAGATACTTCATCTAATGTGAGTTTTGGAAGGCAATTGCATCATCTTCTATTATTTTACCAGTCCCTTTCTTTCACTTATCATCACTGGGCACCACCAGTAACTATACCAGATATGTTGACAATGGACAAAGAAAAATGCTTTAACATATGTTAAGAACCGCCCTGCCTGGTCTCAGGAAGCTGTAACCCCCTGTGACTTAGGCTGAGTGAAAGACCTCCGGATCAGGAGCCACTAAGGAGACAAAAACTTATTCCCCTGGCATGAACGCTACCTGTTCTGTGCCTGGCCTTTAATGCTTGATCAATTAGCCAATGACAGGTAACAATTCTCTAGGATAGCCTAAGACAGGCATTGATCACAAAAAGGCCTCTGGGATGAGACTCACGGGGCTATGGAAATGAAGGGGCTGTGGAAAGGAAGGGGTGATCAACATGAACCCCTGCCCCTCTAGGCTTGAGTCTTTGTACTTAGATGTGAGAAATCCAAGTCTCCTGTATGCCTTTGTCAACCACCAGGCCCAAGCCTGCCAAAGTGACAGCTCAGACCAGAGAGGGTGGGCCCCTGGGGTAATCAGGCCTGGGACATAGAATATGCAAGATCCTGTGACATCTGTTTGCTGAAGGATGTTATTTATGTAGAATTTAAAGGCACAGACAGGAAACCAAAACTAGCCCTTTGAGCCATGTAGTCCTTTCATATGTTAAAACTCCAATCTCTGCCCAGAATCACAGTAGGAGTTCTGTTAGCATCTTTGTAAATCACCTGTTCCCTTTGATCCTGTCTGCCAGACTGTGAGTCCACAAGCTGAGTCTGTTTTCTCAATAAAAATCTGCTTGGAAATGGACATGAGGTGCTCCCCACTAGAGGAGAGTGGCCATGTTCTCTATGCCCCCACAGAATCATGGTAGATTTCTGTGTATTACACGTGTTTTGATGAACATCCGCAGCCAAGATGGATACTGCGGGACGGTATTCTTTCACAAACATATTTATTTACTTCTTCATATAAAACCCTTGATTTATTTGTTTCTTTAAATGGCACTAAAGAAGCCATTTATTCAGTGGCATTATATTTGTCATCAATACCGCGAATAAAAATGGCAAGTTGAGCCATATCTGTTGCATCAGTGCTATCATTCATCGTCAAAACAAAAATTTTTAAATTAGCAGCTTTACTCTCCAAATTTCTTTTGATAGATTTTCCAATTTCTTCAACTGCCCAGCAATAGTCTGCTGAGACAAACTGACTTTAAAAATATACCCCCCCCCTCTGTTTTAGGGCAATTTATATCTGCCACCCTTTCTATACATTGCTTGATTAACTCACCATCAGTAAGTGGTTCTGATTTTTTGCCATTAAATATGCTACCACATAACTAGCTTTTACAGTGGAATCCACCCAAATTGTAACTTTTGAAAAAATTTTGTTGAGAAGACAGACTTTTTTCAGTTCCACTATTTTGTCCTCATGACAAAATCATTCATATGCATTGAATTTGGCAGCATGTTATTGCATATAATGTCTTTTCAGATTATGTCCTGAAAATGTGCACAAATCCCATACAAATTAAGTATAGTGCCTTACTATGTGCCTCGACAAAAAAGTAATCATCTATCCACTTTTCCTCGAACAATCATCCCTCATCCATAATTTTCCTTTTGGGGGGCTCTCTTTTCTTTTGAGACATTGTAGAAGCCATGCTGGGATTAGAAAAATAGTAACAGATAAGGGACTTCATTTGCTTTTATTATGAAAATTAATTGACAGGAAAATAGAAAGCAAGGTTTGAGCCCTTCCACAGCCCTCATGGCTGCTGATGCAGGGCGAGGTGGAGGACCAATTGTAAAGCATCACAGGCGATGTGGGAGGTGTCACTGGAGTGTGGAAGTACCTTTAATACTCAAATAAGAATGCTTACCTGACTTCTAAATAACATTGAATGCCCAATGTTGCAATGGCAGGTTGAGAAATTATTGCTAATCGCTGCCTCACTAAGTAACCACGAGCACATGTAACCTCTGGTAGTATCAATACTACTGTCTGTGCTTGGAAGATAACATACCAGCAGCCAAACACCACTGTAAAACTGAAGCCTTGCATGGGTAAAAATAGTGAGAGCATACATATGTTTATTTTATGTGATGTTGTGGCACATAATCACAAGAAAAATTCATAATGTTTTCATTAAATTTACAATTTTGTGTTGGGCCACATTCATAGTGATCCTGGGCCACATGCAGCCCATGGACCACATATTGAACACCCCTGGTTTAGACAACACACTATGTATTGGGCCAACTTTCTAAACACTTATGTAGCGTCACAACAGCAGCATGGCTCCTGTGCTGTCCTTGGTTGCACTAGTCACATCTCAAGGGCTCACTAGCCCCATGTGTCCAGTGACTGCCATACTGGGTCATGCACACAGAGAGCATTTCTAGCATTGCAGAAAGTGCTGTTGGACAGTGCTGTCTGATCATTCTTTTGAAGTGCAGCTGAGCACTCTTTTGACTCCATGCCACGGGACCCTGTGTTAGAGGGTCCAGTGTAGATGGAGCATCTGCTGATCAACCTGGTGATCTGTGAGATGACAGCAGAGCCAACAGACCACCGCCCACCCCTGCCTGTGCAGGTACAGGTAAAATCATTTACAGTGTCCGTTTCTGCAGCTCTGGGCCATCTTACTTCCCATCCTTCATTTGGCTCCTTCTGTGTGACCCTTTGAGTCTAAAGATTATCCTGGTACAGGGTACATATTATCTGGGTCCCCAAGAAGCATCTATTTGCTCTATCTGCTTCACTGGAATGATTCTTTCCCCTGAAAGTTCACCAAGTCCTTCAGTGCAAAACCCTTGGCTCTTTCTCTTCCTCTTTCAGGCTGAATTATTCATGTTAGAGGAAGACTTCCTAGTTTAGCAACCCAGAGACATTCAGAGGTTCCTGTCAGAAACACCGTCTTCGCCAGCAAACAAAATAGAGGGTCAGTTGCACAGAACACCTCAGGCAGCCGGGCTCAGGGACTGGGAAGCATGGACTCAATGAGATGCTGGGATGAACCTCAGAATGTCTACCAACAAACATTGCCTGTGCAGGTGTGCTTCCTAACTTGCTCCAACAAAAAAAAACACGAAACATGAACTATTAGCAGAGAGAGAGACAGAGAGGGAGAAAGAGAGAGAGAGAGAGACGATCTTTAAATGAGAAGCATCTCCCTGTGTAGAAAGGAGCTAGGAGCTCTCAGCAGCATGCTGGTGAAGTTGTGAGCCTGCTGTGGAAGCGAGGGCCCACCCAATACTTTTCCGCTTCAGCTATTACTTTCTTAAACCTTCCCAGCAAGTACCATTTCCCAGGGTGTGTCACTGGCCATCATTCCCAGGAGGGGCTCCTAGAAAAAGAGTTCCCCAAGAAACAGCTCAGTGTTTAAGAAACGCTGTATAATATCTGAGCACGTTTCACGGTGCACTATAGCACATTAAAGTTTCTGAGAAGTTCTAAACAAGAAAATAGTTGTGAATTGTGTAACTCAGCATTCCCTGATGCATGTGAGCCTGATGACCTTCTCTCTTAGAACCCCATCCATGTCCTACAAACTAGGCCCTTGGAGGACAAGCTATTATGCACAAGGTTACCTGCAGGGTGTTCAGCCCAGGAAGGCAACTTCCCCTTCTGGGGACCACACTCAGCTGGAGCCTGCCTGAGAGAAACTCACAGAAACAAGCTCTACTGGGTGAGAAGGAAGCATTGTAGGGCCTCGCTGGTGAGACAACAACACAGAACTTCACAGTCTAACTCTCCTGAGGGGTAGGAAGGACAGGGAAAAGAGTCCAAAAAGTTAAGTGATTTGCCCTAGATCCACCTTGGCACTTCCCTCTCTGCCACTCCGTTATACAGAAATGCCTTTTGCTCAAGGTTTCTTCTGCTCATATGTTCTAGTTCTGCTCTCTAGATTTACAGGGTAAAAATCTGTTTCTGTTGCTGTAGTTAAAAGCAGAAACTTTAGAAGAGATCTGCTGCCCTCTAGGAACAGCTGGGAGAAAGCAACAGCCCAGGTGTTCAGCTGATACCATCCTTGTCAGGACTGCATTCCTGTCACACAGGAAACCCTGAGAAAATGTGGCATGTGTTCCTAAGTCTTATTTCAGGAGAAAAATGTCCAGCATAGTCAAGTGAACTGGTATTAGGGATTTTGTAAAAGAAAAGAAAATATCCTCACAAGTTGTGACAGAAGAAGTCATCACAGATGGCCTGAGCTTGAATCTAACGTGCCTTACTCACAAACAGCCCTGTTCTGTACGTTTGTGTTGGGTAAGCTCCAGAAGAAAAGAATAAGAATAGAGAACATTATGCTTTGTGGGGAGGGTGGTGAAAGCACAAATCCTGAACATTTCCGATCACTTGCATCTAGGGACAAGGGCAATGCACTTGAATTCCTTGCACTGTGACCTTGGGTGTGGGCAGTGGCTTTGGAGCCAGACCTACTGAGTGTGATGTCCTTATCAGCTGTGTGTTTCTGAGCAGGTCACTAACATTTCGTCAGTTGAGATAGTTATGGTGCGTGTGCATAGTGTTGTGAGCAAGAAGTGAGTGAATATTTATAAGGTGTTTAGAACAGTGCCTGGCCTCGAGTTACTGCTCTGTAAATGTCAGTTGATTGATTCTAAGGTCTTTTTCAGCTGTAAGCCCTATGAGTCAATGACCCTTTTCTGTCTCTACCTGCAGTATTCAGTAATGAAACTCGAGGCCCCCAGTGCTGACCCTGGAGGCAGCACCTCACTGAGACTCGGCAGGCACAGCACCATTATGTCCACTTGGCGTGGCTTTCTGAGCACCACAAATCTTTCAGGGGCTTTTATTAAGGGCAAAACACAGAATTCTTCAATTAAGCTGAACTTCGCCAGAAATTCAAGCTCATCTGGTCAAGATGGAGGCATAGGTAAACACAGCCCGCCTCCTAGCACAACCATAGTAAAAATTACAACTAAACTACAAAACGACTATCACCCAGAATTGTCAGAAAACCAAGGTGTATGGAAAAATGACAAACAAGGAATTAAAGAAGTCACATTCATCTAGTTGGGTAGGAGGGGCAGAGATATGGAACAAGTGGACCCACACCCACAGGTGGTAGATAAAAATCAAGAGCTATACCTCAAGAGCAAGGGATCCAAGCCCCACACCAAACCACCCAGCCCAGACTTCCAGTGCTAGGAACATGAGTCCCTATAACTTCTGGCTGTTACAAACCAGAGGAGTTGGGGGCAGTGGAGGAAATTGAGGGAATCTCAGGTGTCTCTTACTAAAGGGCCCCAAACAGACTTAGGACTTGTACAGATTTGCTCCCTCTGGGCTCCAGCACGGGGTCAGCAGCTGGAAGGGCACCAGTGGCCTACAGGGAGAAACTGAAGTGCCTGGCATCAGGGCAAGTGTTGGGGGATGGCTTTCTTCTCGAAAAAACTCTGGAGACACGACAGCAGCCGTTGTCCCTTTTCTGAGTCCTCCCTCACACAGGCCGTAGAATGGCAAGTCCATATCTGAGACTCCATCCACCTAGTTCACATGGGTTTCCCTGCCCTGGCAATTACATAAGGCTCTGCTCCAATCAACTTACAGGTGGGCTTTCCTACACTAGGCCACGCTACTAAGACAGAGAGTGAAAGCAACTCTACCTGATACATAGAATAAAACACAGGGAGGCTGCCAAAATGAAGGGGCAAAGAAGCATGGTCCAAACGTGGGGGGGAAAAAGAACAAAACCCTGAGAAAGAAATAAACAAAAAGGGGATAGGCAATGTATCGGATGCAGAGTTCAAAACACTAGTTATTAGGATGCCCAAGGAACTCATCGGGTACCTCAACAGCATAAAAAAAGACACAGGTAGAAGTGAAGGTTAAACTAAGTGAAATAAAGAAAAATTTTCAGGGAATCAATAGTAGAGTATACGAAGCTGAGAAACAAATCAATGATTTGGAATATAAGGAAGAAGAAAACATGCAATCAGAACAAGAAGAAGAAAAAAGAATCCCAAAACACAAGGGTAGTGTAAGGAGCCTCTGGGACAAGTTCAAACGTACCAACATTTGAATCATAGGGGTGCTGGAAGGAGAAGAGAAAGAGCAAGAAATTGGAAACACACTTGAAAAAAATAATGAAAGAAAACTTCCCCAATTTGGTGAAGGGAAGAGACATACAAGCCCAGGAAACACAGAGAGTTCCAGATGAGATAGATGCAAAGAGGACCACACCAAGACACATGATAATTAAAATGTCAAAGGTTAAAGATAAAGAGAATCTTAAAAGCAGGCTAGAAGGGACTGGCAAAAAGTATTCAAAGTGATGAAAAGCAAGGACCCACAACCTAGATTACTCTATTCAGCAAAACTATCATTTAGAATCAAAGGGCAGATAAAGTGCTTCCCAGACAAGGTAAAGCTACTGGAGTTCATTATGACTAAGCCATTATTCTCTGAAATGTTAAAGGGACTTATTTAAGAAAAAGAAGACCAAAACTGCAAACATTATCATGGCAATCAGTACACAACTATCAACAATTCAATCTAAAAAACAAACTAAGCAAACAAGCCAAACAGAAACAGATCATAGATATGGAGATAATTTGGAGGGTTAGTAGTTGGGAGGGGAAAAAGGAGAATGGGGGAAATGTGCGGCAATTGAGAAGTACGGATTGGTAGGTACAACACAGACAGGGGGATGTTAAGAACAGTAGAGGAAATGGAGTAGCCAAGAACTTATATGCATGACCCGTGGACATGAACTAAGGGGGGCGGAGGATTGCTGGAGGGAATGGAAGGTGGAGGGGGGCAAAAGCGGAAACAGGGACAACTGTAATAGCATAATCAATGAAACATATATATATTTTTTTAAAAAGCCAAACGTCGCCAGAAATACAGTTTACTGCACTCTGGTCCACGAATCATTTTGGCCGAGATTTCCCTTTAAGGCTTCACTGTTCCCACGAAGTGGCATGTCACCTGCATTACTTGTTTCTACTGTTTCCTACTTCTCCTGCTATAAATCAGTGTTGTTGTTTTGCTGTAGGTGGGGGTGTGGGAGAGGTAGTGCTGGAGAAGTTTCCAGATGGAGCGTGGAGACAGTGAAATCTAATGGTCTGATTGAGCTCTGTGGACACAAAGCTTGGGACAGTGAGGGACTGGCCAGCCTGGAGTGGCACGAACAATCCCCTTCACTCCCAGGCCAGTTAAACTGTGGACCACACAGAAATGACAGGATGGTGGTGACCAGTCATCAGTCCCAATCCCTTGTCAGTGGGAAGACAAGTGGCCCTGTGGTCACCCCTGAGGACACTATAGACAGCGGGAAGAACGTACACTCTTTTCTTTCCCATCACTTTCTGAGTAGGAGGTGCTGCCAGACTGACCACACAAAACCAGGATCCACCAGACTCCTTAGAAATATTTCTGTCCTGATGCTGTCTGTCCCCTCTCTGACCACTGCCCTGGCACAACTACTAACAGTGACTTTCTCCCTTCCGAGTATTCCTGCTCGGAGGATAAGCTATATGATTCATTCTATATTCAGCGTCTCCTGAAACTTCAGATAAGATGTGTGTTTGTGTGTCTCTGACTGTGGACATTAGGGATGTCAGGTTGGCAATAGCCCCAAGAGTTTCTCTGCACAGTGCTGGCCTGCTGGTGCAGGCAGAGGTTAGGCACATGTGGCAGGTACAGTGTCACCCCAGGGGTGTCACTGCAGCAAATGAGGGATGGCAGGCAGGGCTAGGCAATATCTGTTGATCAGGATATGATGGCCAAAATTTCATGCAAAGTACAGAAAGAACGCGGGCCCTGCCTCTAGGCAGAATTAGGGAGAATCCAGGTAGAGCTTTGCAGTGTTTGGAGGAAAACTGCGGACAGGTTGATGTTTACAGATTGCTCAGCACTGTAGTGGATTTCCTGGGTGGCGGCCCATATTAACATCACGGCACCATAAATGCCATTAGACCTGTAATGTGATTGCATTGCAGGTACCATGGCTGAACCTGTGCTCTAAAGCTCTCTGATCTTGGTGGGACTCTCAGGCACAGGTGGCAAACACAAGGCCTGCAGGCCAAATCCGGCCCTCCACTTTGTTTTAGCCAGTCCGGCACCTTGTTTCTATCCAGCAGCAGCGCCAAGCTCTCACTTAACTGGTAAGGAGTAGTTACATTTACACAGTCCCAAAATTATACCCTTTGAAGGGTGTCATTCGGCCCTTTGAAGGCAACTGCAAGGTTGATGTGGCCCCCAGTGAAAATGAATTTGACACCTCTGCTCTAGGGGGTCCGTACGTGGGGAGCAGCACAAACCAGTTCCTGAAGCAGGCTTCTGTCTAGCAAGAGGGGAGCCAAAGTGGATGTTTGGGGTGGTCTCCATCTAAATGGGGCATCTAACTGCATGTGTATGAAGTGAGTGCCTACTAACACTGATTGCTTTCATGGGACTGACAGAGCTCCATTGCAAATAGCCTTAGTAGGCACCATTGACTTGCAGAATATTTTCTGGAATTCTCTGTTATAACATCTTACATCAGGCTATTTCACTCAACAACTTTATGGGGTAATAGTTTTAACTCTATTTCACTCTTTCCAGGGCTGGCTTGTTATTTAGGAGATATTACCATTTCTTGAATCCAGCTTGTATCCTCTGTAAAAAAAGAACCACATATAGTTTCAGGGGTGGCTCCTGCTATCCTGAAAGGAGTCTAACTTCCCCTAGGACAGCCCCTGTCCCCCACAGCCACTCTGTGTCTGCTGCAGCCTGAGCCTGGTCACCCCCCAGGACCCCAGACTGGCCTCAGCAGACTGCTGTCTCCTTTTCCTCTCAGACAAAAACATGGGAACAGCCTGTCAGGGCACAGTCCCAGGGGACAGACCAGAAGGCTGTCACCCAGCTCTGCCACAGGGACTCTAAAGCAACAAGATGTGGTTTAATGGCATAAAAGGTGGCAAACAGAGCCAAAGGAAGGACATGCCCCTACCAGAGGCCACTTGTGAAGATGCTTCGGTGGGCTGGGGACTCTGTGTGCGGCAACCTTGGGGGTGTGGGCTGACAAGAGCAGGGGCACACTAGGGGAGGAGCCCAGGCCACTGTGTCCCAGGAGCAGAGTCACACTCTTCAAGGAAACTTTGATCAGGATACGTGGGCTCCATAGACTCCGTGAGTGTAAGACTCTCCCAGTCCGAACAGACTTCTGAGATGCAGGGTTGGAGTCCAGGTTCCTTAGTTAATAGCTGTGGGGATGCCAGTAGAGAGAGGGAAAGGGGGGAAGGAGGGAGGGGGGGAGGGAGGAAGGGAAAGAAATATCAATTTGAGAAACATTGATTGGTTTCCTTCTGTGTGCTTCCCAGTCGGGGACTGAACCCCCAACTCAGGCACATGCCCCGACCCGGAATTGAACCTGTGATGTTTGGTTCATAGGACGCCACTCCACCAACTGAACCATACTGGCCAGGGCTTTGACTGGCTCTTATGCACAAGGGATGTGGACTGGTCCAGCTTTGACCACCTAGGCTTGCTGTGGAGCCTGGTGGGCCTAGAGTGACCAATCTCTAGGCTGCCATCAACACTCTCTCCTCTGGCCCTAGGGCCTGTAGAATGCCATCACCTCCTGTTTCAGAGCAAAGTGAGGGACTGTTTCCTTACACCTACTGGCCTCCCCTCCCTCAGCCCAACCTATCAGCCCTGGTTGCTAGGTAACTGTTTACCTTAGAAGCAGAACACTCCACAGGGTTCTGAGCAGTTATTTGTGTCCTCGGGACACTGGCAGTCGGTCGCAGAGCTGTGAGCTCAACCAACCATGGAGGGCCTGGTGCCTACCACTGTCACTGCCACCGCATCCACCTTCCAGCTGATCCTAGAGCACCTGTGCGCAATTCTGCTGCTGATTTCTGAGGGCTTGAGACACATCCCAGGTCTCCCTGTGTTCCCCTGGGTGATCCTGGTGGGTGCTCTGGTGGTGGTATCTTTGACAGTAAGAAGAGGACACACTTTAAGAAGTGTGAAGGCAGTGGGCAAAAGGTATCCTGCCCACAATGAAGTCTGTGCAGGATGTAGTGAGAATATTGGACCAATGACAGACCACCTGAGCAGGGTGTTGTCACCTCAGGACCTGGTCGATTTAGCAAAAATGGTACACAAGAGCCAGCCTCCTAAATGTTCCCAAGCGCCTGATGAGAAGCCCATCTCAAAAGCACTGGGGACTGATGGAGAACAACTTCAGAAAAACAAACCAGATGATTTGAACAAACACACCAGTTATCCCGAAACTTCAGAACTGTGCCTAGACGAGACTATGGGATGGAAGCAGAACATCCAAGAGAAGAAGGAGGGGAAACCAAGGCTGGAGCATTCGATGGCTCGAGTACAGTGGGTCCCACAAGGTAGAGTCAACCAGTCTGTGTCCATGACGGGAAAACCTCTGCAGACCAGCCCCAGACCCGAGGTCCTTAGAGGTCACTTGGTTCATGTCAAGTCACAGGTCGAACGACAGAGGGAAGCAGAAAATGAAGATCAGCTTGTCCATGGGTCAGAAGGTGATCTCAAGGGTGTCCCGCGTGATGCTGACCTCAACGAGTCCCTTCAAAGTGCTGACAAGGAAAATCAGGAAACAGCCAGAAAATTGCAGGAGCAAAAGCAAAAAAATGAAGAACTTACGGCAGAAATGAAGAGTCTGCGATCCGAGAAAGCATCTTTGCAGTGTGAAAATTCAAACCTAAAAGCTGAGATTCAGCAGCTGAAGCTGAAGCTTCTAAAGCGCTCCTTAGAAATGGAGAAGAAATCTCTGGAGGGCTGGAGGAACATGAACTCCACCTATCGGATTCTGGACACGTATAGGAAGATGACCCAGAACATGAACCAAGAACTACGAAGAAGCACTTCCTACTATGTAAAGGAGATTCGATACCATCAGGAAAGAGCTGAAGAAGCCCAGATGGCAGCCGAGTGCACTGAGAGAAAGCTCAAGACGCCTAGGAGAGAAAATGATCATGACAGGCAAGTGCCTGCCAAGGACAAGTCCACGTCCCAGCCTTTCCCAGGTGGCCCTTTTACTCATGCTGCTCCACCCACAGCCCACAGAGGCCCAGAAGTGTCAGGTCATCCCCTGGGTCATCAGCTCCCCAGGAAGGAGCAGGGTCACGCAGTAAGAGCTCAAGAATCCTGGCGCACCTGCAGGTTTGACTCAGCTTTCACAGCGACTGGGCCCTGAGCCCCCACAACCCGGACAAAACATCTGCCTGTGTTTCTGTTTCAGTAATTCTGATTGATGTATTGTTAGTTAAGCTACTCTTAGCACATCGATGCCACCATTGCTCTTAGTTATACACAGCTTTATAACTTTTCAGTAACATTATTTCATTATAGATTCATTAATGTAATTCTCCTGTGTACATAGTTCTCCATGAGATTCTTTAGAATTATTTGCTCATTGTAAGTGTTGTATTTTTATTTAAATGACCACTATTACCTAAACTGCCATCTCAGTTTGACACAGATGTTTAAACAAAGACCAACACTGTCGGCTATGGCTACTGCCACAAATCTATGGAAGTAACTTCATATGTACCTGGTTTTAAAAACAATACCAAAAAAATAAAAAACTTGAACAGGACAACACCCCAAACCCCTATTTAAACTACATAATGTTTTTATTAATTTAGTCTTAAATTCATAGTTTAGTCAAAAAAGTGTATGATAGTTTAGTTCTAAATTGATAAAATTAGAAATCTTAAATTTTTCTTTATTGTTTATTCTTATTGTTTCTTTGTTTAAGATATTGTTTATTGCTGAGCATTTCTAAATTTTATGCAATCAAAATAAAAGAGGTTTCTCCTGGTGGAAAACACACACACATACACACAGTCTTGCTCTCTCACACACGCACTTGCTCTCCTGTCCATCACACACTCACAAACACACACTCTATAAAGACAGAAGGTCCTCATAGCAGTTTTGAACCTGAAGAAAATGTAAAAATACTGTTGCAAACATGAATAAGTATTTTTAATAAATAAGTTCTTAGAAAGACAAAGTGGTGTGCCTGTCATTTGTGTCCAGAGAGATGATCCCTGAATCTACACACACACACACACACACACACACACACACACACACACGGAAGCAGAGATGGCCAACGTATCCAACACCAGCTCATGAACACGGCAGGAGAAGACACTAGGATGAAAGACACCCCCCAGGATGACAGAGATAAGGGAAGTTCCAGGGAGGGGACCAGGTGCCAGCAAGAAGGAAACTGTGACCACTCTGGGGCCTGGGGAAAGGAAGGTCTGTGGTGTCACTGGCTTCAGTGAGGGCCTGTCTTGGGAACAGGGGACCCTGCCTCCACCCTCTGTCCTCCACTTACTGCTGAGGAAATGCAGCCCCCCAAAGGCCACAGAAGTGCAGGCCAGGGTCAGCCTCAGGCACAGAGCAGGCCCAAAAAGGGCCTGAAAGCACTTGGAAAATGACCACCAGACTCTGATCGAAAGTGTGCGAGAGCTCTATTGCCTTGTTCATACCCATTTATTTAGCAACAACCCCTGGAGCCTCTCCCCTGACCTCGGGACTCTTCTAGGTGATCGGTACTCAGGGATGGGAAGAACAGCCCAGTGAGCCCCGTGGACCCCAGTGCTTACATTCTAGTGTCCTCCTGGAGGGACTTGAGAGAGGGTTTCCTCTGGGGCACTGAGAGTCCTATGCAAGAGGACACCAGGGAGCCCCTGGCAGGGCAGGACAGAGGGGCAAGCATGTTGTTTCCCTGAACCCCATTCCACACCAATCTGAGGAGGCTGTTGCCAGAGGCAAGGGGATAAAGGGGTCAAAGGGTACAAATTTCTAGCCCTGGGGTATATTGTACAGCATGGTGATTTACTATGGTGATCACTTTGTAATATATATACAAATTTCAAATCATTACATTATACACCTGAAACTAGTATAATGTTACAGTATGTGTTAATTATATCTCAATTAAAAAAAAAGAGTAAACATGAGGGGAAAGTTTTTGGGGGGAGGGAGGGAGCAAGGGGTGTCAGTGAGAGCTGAAGTCCCATTATCCATAATGGGAACCCCTTTGATTAAACAAAATTAAACAATCAAAAAGTAGGAATGTAAACAGGAATTATAAAATTCCCACATGTTTTATAAATTTAAATATATAAAATTTTATAAATTTAAATACACATATAAAATTTTATAAATTGTAAGAGTAAGAAAAGTATACTTAAAAAAAACAAAGGGCTAATGAAGTTGAAATTGGTTGCCTCCTAAGTGCAAGAATTGGATGGAAAGATTGTCAAAGGAAAGCTGTTTTTCATAAATTAGAGAACAATTTGCCTCAGAATTATGCATATACAACTTGGATAAATATAAAACTAAGCAAAAAGAGAAGTTTCTGGGAGACAATGTGTCAACACGGTTGGCACTATGGCTAATCAATAATGTATGTTTCCTGAGTGCCTACTATGTGCCACACACTTCTCTGGATGCTGGAAGCACATCAGGGAGCAGTCAGCCGCTTACACACACACCCTTCCAAAACACACTTGCCTATGTCAGACTTGTGGATGATGAATCCATTGTTACATTTGATGCTAGCGCTTTACTGACTCACAACAGAAACGTAGTCTGAAGCGCAACATAACCTAGCTCAGTTTGTGACAGCTAAGCAACTTGAAAGTTGTGCAGTGTCCCAGGTTTCATTAGGTGGTTAAAATGCTTTCTGTCTGTTTCATTGTTAAATAATAACTATCATAAAACCAGGATATTTATAACTTATGTTTATGTAATTACATCATTTAATAACTCATTTTCTGAGCACTATGCTGAAATAGTATATTCATGAGCAAGTCAACCTGATAATCTTGGGTTAGCTAAATTAAATTGCAGAAAAACATCTACTTTTAGATTGTATTTTTATACTGTTTTATCAATCATTGAAGTATAGTAATTATGTTCTCTCTTCATTTTCTGATTTCCTTCTTACTAGTACTATAAAGTTTAGTGGTTGCTCTGAACTTTCTAATTGGAGCTTTCCCAGAAGAGCCTAAATATAAAGAATATCAATAATGTAAGCCCATGTTTCCGTGTGTCCTCTGATGTTAGTGTTACCAAACCCAAGGAGTTTGCTATTCAGGTGCTTATTCAAGAGTGACACATGGTTGTCGCAGGTAGTTTTATTTACTTGCAGCAACTAAAGGGGATTCATAGCCAAGCTCTCTCTCCCTGAAGGAGGGTTCACCCTTTGCTTAGATACATTCTTTGGTCAATTATACATTGATTTGCAGTGGGTTACACTTACTGGGTTTACAGCTGGTCAGCAAAATACTGTACTACATTTTAACATTCAGCCAGAAAAACATTTAGTAATAAAATTTAGAACTGCCTAGGCCTTGAGACCCTTGTCTTATCTAACAAACCCCCCCAGCCTTGAGATATTTCCATCTTCATTATGGAGGGCATAAAGATGAGGATCATACTTCTGTAACTGCTTTTTGCTGAATGAGTGGAGTGTCTTTGAGTTAGAGGAGTAAAATTCTCTGGCTGCCTGATGTGAAAATCTTGGGGTCCCCTAGGTTCTAGAATTCCTAAGAACAGGAGTGCGTAAAGATAGCACTACTCTAACAGTAGACATGTAGCATAACAGGTGAGGCAGGAGCAGGAGAAAAATCGAGGAGACTGAAACCCTGCCACTCATACTCTGAGGGTAGAGCTCTCATGAGCAAGACAGACCAGAGTTATAGCCGTTCTAAGAACAACAACAACAAAAAAAGCCTGCAAGGAGGAAAGGAGGGAAGGTGCTGTCATATTTGAATCTTTTCCCCATATGATCCAGGACACCAAGCCATAATTTTTATTCAGGAATCACTTACTGAGCTGCTAGGTTTATCCAAGACTGAGGTACAGGTACTATCTGGACAGGAAGTAACTATGCAGAATGGGGGAGTCCAGTGGATGGGGCACAGCATATGAAAGTTCTACATAATATCAGTCTGTGTCCCATGGTTTCTAAAGCACAATGATGCCTGCTCTGTGGCTGAGTGAAAAGCTGCATCTTATAAGGCACCTTGGTCTAGGGAGGGAGAGCAGGTCAGGAAGAAGTTCTGACAGGACCCTCTGCATCCACTCTCTTGGGACAAAGCACCACAAAAAAAGGCCCTCTGTAATGGCAGGAGGCAATCCTGGGAAATACAAACTCTGTGTGTGCACATGCATGTGTGTACACCAATGTACACAGACACAAGAGGGTAAGGCCAAGCATGTGAGGCCACACTGTTTAGGCCCACGCAGCACAAGACCCTCTAAGATCAGACATCCTGTTAGACACCATTCTCTAGCTAGCTGCTATTGAATACATAGCTGCAATTCAGAAACTAATGCCCTTCTGAAAATCAGGATAAAGGGAGAAAGCACCACACACTCACAACCTCTTTGTTCCCCAGACCCACTACCCAGTAGGCACAGGGACCAGCCTTGAGATGAGCAGATCACCTGAGACCTATATAACCCACAGTTTCCATCTTTCACTGACCATGCTCCTCTACCCCATGTGCCCAGCTTGGAAAGAGTAGGAGCTCAAGAATGGAAGTGAAGACAGGAAACAGGTGCAGGCACAGGTTGTAATGAAACAGAAAGGAGAAGTAAGGAAACTCAGCAGTGCCATGAGGGGGTGCTCACACAAGGCACTGCCCACTTCACCTCCTTTCTCTGGGCACAGATGCCTGATGCAGATCCTGGCCTGCAGGATCCATGTGTGCTGTGGCTGACAGTGAACAAATACACATGGACTGCAGAAGTCCTGTGGAGAAAAAGGAACGGCATGGCCACTCTTTGAGAGAGAGAGAGAGAGGGCCCTGACCCCTACGTGGACAGGCTTTTATTGCTTTTCTGGGTACATTACATGGAGGATGGTCCTCATTTACTATGCACAGGTTTGATGCAGGTAACAAAGGAAATAATGTTGCTAATTACTTCAAAGGGAAGGATATTGCAGACCAAGGGGAAAAGTGGTTGAACTGGTTACACTCCATACTTGGGAGGTTTAGCACAGATTTTAGGAAGTTAAAGATACACAGAAAACATTTGCTGCCTCAATGCAGGGTGAGGGAGTTTTAGCAAAAGCAACTCTCATAGCAGCCTAGGTACAATGCAGGCCTGATTCCCCACAGGAAAACCTCTCTGTGGGTGTGGTTCTGTGTGCGCTCCCGACTGGTTTGCCACGTGGGAGCTGAGCAGCATTCCCGTGCCTTGCAAAACGGCTCCCTGTAGATGCCCACACTAGCAGAGTCACCTCCTACTGCAGTTATAGCTCCTGGCTCCCCTCACCCTGTCTTCTGGACTCCTAGACAATATGGGCTGAGAAGTCCTCCCTAAGGTTTGCCCCCCACGTTGGAGATACGTGGGAGTATGATTACTAAGGTAAGTGGGCAGATTAGTGAGAAACCAGGAAAATTCCCTGAGAAGTGAAACAAGGAAACTGAGACAAATAGCTGCTCAACAGCCAAGCAATTAGTAACAGCCAGCTAAGAAATCACAAGCTTCTATCCTCTCCCTAACCAGACACCTAGGGCAGATGGTTTACATCTCTCCTCCTCAACCAAAGATATCTGAAAGCAAATGGCTTAAATTACCCTAGTCAGGGGAACAGATAACAACAACAACAACAAAAAAAAAATAGAGCCAGAAAACCAAGTATATCCTGACTAATCCAAGAAAGAGGTGAAACTGACCAAGTTCATTTTGATGCATCAGCATACTTAAGGACACGCCTGGAAAGCTAATGGATAGTCTGTTGAGATCTTCCCCTGGGACCTCCCCTAAAATTCCTGCCTATAGGAAATAGATAAAACCCTCAGGACAAAGGACACCAGCACACTCTCCCTTGAGCATGCCTGTGTTCCTTTCCTCAGACGTGTATTTTCACTCTCTTTATACTAAGGGTTCCAATGAGACTTGCCACCAGGGGACCAGTGTCAGTAGCAGCTTAACCTAGACTTACCCTCTGATCCTGTCTCCAAGGGCCCTCCTTTTGCCTCATTGATCCAAGCTTTAATAAACTTACTCTCACTTTCAGCAGGACTTGGGTCTTGAAATTTTTCCCGCACAGGTCAAGAACCTGCACACCCCAAACCATGCCAGGCAGACCAACCTTCACTTAGTCTCATTCCAGTGACAGTTTAACAGCATGGCTCGCATGCTATAATTCAGACCCAAACTGCCAAAACAGAGAATCTGGGTGTGTGGCCTCCCTGCATCTGTCTCTTCCAGCTCACACCTTAGCAGTGCAGTGTTCTGTTTCCAAACCTCCATGGCTGCCTCTGCTGGGACAAAACACTAGGCTGCTCCATCTTGCTGCTTCTACAGCAAGGCAAGTGCCCAGGTCAGCCAATTCATTCCACTGCTGGTCAGCACACTCCCAAGCCATGGGAACCTGTGCCCAGAATGAATGAAGGCCACCCCCCAAGGAGGGGACACAGCTTAGAAGTACCTCGTCCTGCCCCATTCCCAGCCACCTCACCGCTTTGGAGAAAAGAGGGCATGGTAATGAGCTGCTGCTTAGAAAAGAAGCTGAGATCTGTTTTCTGGGCCTGACTGAGCTCTGACACAAAGAAAGGCATAACTGTGCACCTGCACAGAGTCAGTGATGTCAAAGCCATCCTTGCAGATAGTGAATGGACAGGAAACCAGTAAGTTACTTTCTAAGACCACTCTAAAATCTTACTAATTCATTTCTGTGTCACTTCCACCTTCCTCCCATATCATGTGACTAGGAAGACCGCCCTTCCAGCTTCTGTTACTCAAAATAAATACTTGTGGTTGATTCAACCTGCTTCATTTTGCAAATCCAGTAAGGCTGATTCAAACTGTACTTTTAAATTACAGCAGACTTTGCTCTTTTTTGGCACCAATCCAATCACATAATCTTAGTTTTATTTATTTTTCACTACTCCTAGGATATTTTAGTTCTGTTACCATAACTTTGGTAAAATTTCTGAAATCATACTTGCTAACAGAACATCTCTTTATGTCAATGAGACTCTTTGAAGAGACGTAGCATGAAATTTTTTTCCTTATCTTTCAGAGGAAGGGAAGCAGTGGGAGTCTTATTCAAACTGCTCATAGATAAAACCAGAAATTCTTTCCATATAACCCCAACCATATATCTTTACACCATCACCCACAGAGTAGACCCCAAGTCCCACAGCCAGACCTTTGCCACTCAGTCTTGTCCTTCTAGATAAGAGATCCTCTCTTATCCCAGATCACTTCCACCAGAAACCATGAACTCATTTGCTTGTCCTCCTCATGAAGTTGGTGTGGCCTGTCTGATGGGACCTCATTTGATCATGGAACACTGTTGATCATGGGAATGGCTGGTGCCATTCCCACCTCCCATCATGAGTTCCACCCTGGCTGCAGGTGCTCCAAAGAGTGCATTTTTTGGTAAAAGCAGTGTGGGGGTGAAAGAGAAGTTCATGTGTGGTTAGTAAATGCTGAAATCTGAGGAAGCAAAGAAGCTGCACTTAGAAAACAATGCCCCCAAATCCATCAGAGACTTCCAGCCTCAAGCAAGGCTACCTGGGACAGAACAGGCAATTTCCAACCATTGGCCCATTAGTTATATTTCTTAATTCACATAAGTACTTAATTTCTTTAAATCAAATAAACAGAGGTCTTTTTATACAGTTCTGAAGAATGCACCTCAAGGGGCTGCATTCAGAGATCGAATTTGGGTTTCCCATAGTTGGAATGTTTACATATAAGATAAACCAGACAAATGCACAAAGAATACCAGTCAGACCACAGTTACTCAAGGATGTCTTAGATGGCCCAACCAGGGTTCTTCAAGCCTCTAGAGTTAGACCTAGGTCTGCACTGAATCTGGCTTTGGAGACAGTTCCTGTCTGACCAAGCAGGAACCAAGCACACACCAGAACTGAAACTACCTTTCTAAAACCCTCTCCCTAAAACTGGGATAGAAGCACTAATTAAAGTGACCACAGGGACTGACCTACCTGCCTCTCTTCCAAAGCACTGAACGAAACAGGTTCAGGTGGCCACTCTGCTTCACTTTCAAGGCTGGCCAGGCAGCCGTTCCAGTGGACAGCACCAAGTGGGAGTCACCTATAGAAGAGATCTGTCCAGTGGAGACACAGGTGAGTAAGCCCTGGATCATCTGCCATGCATGGCTGACTGCTTTACCAAGCATCCACAACAAGCCAAGAGAGAGTCCTTTTAAGAGAGTCCCATCTGGAATTGCCAAATTTGTTACCAAACTCAAGGACTTCACTGTTTGGGGTGCTCTACTTAAGAGCAACTTGTGGTTGTCACAGGTGGCTTTAATTTACTTATGTCAAGTAAAGGAGACAGAGGATTCATATTGAAGCTCTCCCCCTGAAGGAAGGTGTAGTCATTGCATATATACACTGTTTGGTCAATTACACATTGATTTATTCTTTGGAGTTGGCTACACTTATTGGGTTGAGTTACTGTAAAGCTCATTCTGTTTACAGTTGGTCTGCAAAATACTTTGCTATATTTTAACACTTAGCCAGAATAACATTTAACAATAACATTTAGAATGGCCCAGACCTGGAGACCCTAGTCCACAGGAGGCAAACACAAGGCCCATGGGCCGAATCCAGCCCTCCACCTTGTTTCATCCGGCCCTGCACCTTGTTTCTACTGATGGCAGTGCCAAGTTCTTGCTTAATTGTTAAGAAGTAGTTACACTTATACAGTCCTAAAATTACATTCAGCCCTTTAATGGCAAAGCTGATATGGCCCCTGGTGAAAATAAGTTTGACACCCCTGCCCTAGTCCTACCTAACATCAGTGACTTCACTTCTTTATGCCTCACTTTATCCATTCATCCCCCTACTGCAGAAGATTGTTGAACTACTTGATATACTGTTTAGAAGTTTTTCACTTTTTTTATTTATTGATTTTAGGAAGACAGGAGAAGAGACAAAGAGAAAGCACATGCACACAAGAGAGAAACATCGATTCGTTGTTCCATTTATTTATGTATTCACTGGTTGATTCTTACATGTGCTCTGAGTAGGGATTGGACCCACAACCTTGGGGTATCAGGATGATGGTGTAACCAACTGAGCTACCCAGTCAGGGCAAGGTATTCTTTAAAATAAAAAGCTACTTTTCATACAAAATATTAGGGTTTTATAATTAGAAATTAAATAGGGATACATTCAAGTTTCTTCAGGGGGCATCAGACTGCTTGTAAACCACAAGCTATCGAATGTGTGGATTTAAATGAATTTAGGGTAAAAGATGCCAAGATGTCCATTCTACTTCCATCAGGGACAGGCCTCATGATTTCAACTTGGCCATGGCTATGAGGCACAGTCTAGCTCAAGCTAGCCTCTGTTCATTGAGCAGCAACCAGAACCAGATGTTGTCTCAGCTCGCTAACCAGCAGCCCACTTCCATAGACCAGGGAAGTTGCTTCCATATCCCTGGGCCTCCCAGAGTGCCTTGTGAGGGAGATCCCCAAATGGCATAGCTGGCCAAATTTCCTCTAATTTAGTGTCCTCCAATTGTTTTACTCAATAAAGAAAAAATTTCAGTTCAAAATCTTAATGTGTGCTTATTACCAGTTGTACTAAAATATCATACTTATTATAAAATATACACATAAAACAAAAGAATCTAGATATACACATTTTTAGAATTTTCCTTATATGTTCTATTGGAATTCCAGCAAACTGTTACCATAGAGAGTTGCAGCACCAGAAAGTCTTCCCCAATTGGCCAAAATGGTGGCAAAGGGAGGTTCTTAAACTGAGCACAGCAAAAGGTAGAAATATGAATGGACAAAAGCCAAGTGCCCCAGAAAGATGAATGGATAGGACCCCAAACATGCCAAAACCTAGCAAGATAATTGGATAGAAAAAAAAAAACCCTCTCTGCCCTAGCCCTGTTAGAACTGTGTGGGCTGGAGTAGGAAGATTGAGTTGGTTTGAGACAGGAGTCCACCATTCTTCCAGGTCATGGGGCACCTGAATAAAACCTCTTTTCCTTTTGCACCAGCATCCACCTCACAAGTCTGGTTTTCTTTGCAGCAGGCAGCCAAAGCTCCATTTTGTTAGGTTACAAAACCACTATGCACACCCCTGGGTATATTTACCCACTATTCTTTATCTCAGAAAATATATTTCTTCTGGGTCTTAGGTTCACCTCAGGGTCTTTTTCTGTACTGATAGAGATTTAAAAAAATAAGCAAATGCCCAGATGGACCTTGGATTGAACTAGATATCAACTACGTGCAAGAATTCCAAGAAAGATATCAATAGAATGATGAAGTTGTATGTGTTGACAAGAGAAAAATTCTGAGACGTCCTAAATTAAACTACAGCAGGCTGTCGGGTGGGAAGAAGAGACAGGGAGTTAATCAGCAATCAGAGCCTTGGGCACAAACTAACAAAAGATTGTTCACATTCCTGGATGTACATTGAAACTTTGAATTAACTCTCAGGCAAGTATTTCATCTCTTGTCTGAAAATGGACAGCCAACCACCAGACTCCACCACATCTTGCTTATACATGGACTTTCCAGACTGTTGCTCACAGCCAATCCAAAAGCAGTAAACACTTCTTCCTTATGACCTATAAACCTATCCCAGAACTAGTCTAGCTACACACACATCCCTCTTTGTCTATAGCCAATGCAAATTCTTTCAAAACAACCTACATCCTTCCTCCCAAACTCATTGTATAAAAGAGCCCCCTCAGACCCAGGATGGCAGATATCTAGCCTTGCTGCTTGAGAACGTTTAGCTGCATGTCCCAGGACCTGGTCCTTTTTCTGGGTAGAACATGGCTCAATAAAACCTTTCTTTCAGGAAAGATTTTGGCCTCAAAGATTTTTACTTAAAAACGTTCACTGAGGAAAAAAGTGGAAAAGAGCACAAAGAAAAAAAATCACCTATAATCTGTCAAAGGTCATTGTTGCCAATCCAACCCCAATAGGAGTCCCCAATATGGGGTGTGGTGAAGGTGGAGACTTTATTCCGTGATATACAGCTCAGTTGTGAAACACCTCAACTGTGAGAGAGCTCAGTCAAAGAGGCCTAGGCAAGGTGACTTCAGGTGAAGCAGCACAAGTGAGACAGCTCAGGTGTTACAGCTTAGGTGTTGCAGCTCCAGCCGAAAACAGTCAGATTTTGGTGGAAACTGAGAGCACGCTCTTGTTGAGGCAGAGGTGAAACTGACTTAGCTAAAGAGTGCCTGCCCTCCCCTCTCCTCCTCTCTGATTGGTTCACTTCTATGTAAATGAGGACACCAATTTGAGTCAAGGTCCAAATAGCACTGTCCTGAGTGGTCAGAATGGAGCCACCCTTTGATTGGTTGATAAAGATGCAAATAATATAGCTGCACAGACCTAATTGACCAGGCAAGTTTCAGCACATTGGTTGATTCTATAAACAGGCTGCTCGACTGTTTACAAATTTGAGCCCAATTTAGCCACCAGGATTCTTTCTTAAAAGGCACATTCATTCTCAGGGCCAACAAATCCAACTACTTGGATTTGTTGTGACAAAATCCAAGAGTATGTTGGAGTATGTGTGACTGGTGGCTACCTTAAAGAACAATGCAGATATTGAACATGTTCATCGATGCAGGAAATTCTATGGGTAACTTATCACGATCTACTTATAGTCAATATTATACACTTTAAATAGAATATTGGATCTTTGTGAGAGTATAGTTCCTTTTCCCACCCCACCCTTTGTAAAATTTTCATACATTTTACATATGTTTCAGATTCATAATCATTCTATTTTCAGACCCACATTATTTGACATTATAAATTGCTTACATACAAGGCCCAAAAGGTATCCAGCCAGGTAATATGAAAAATAGAAACATTTATTGAAAAAGATACAAGAAACATTGTAGATAGGACATTGATGCTTCAGTCCCTTCAAAGTAGGTAACCTGGGACCTCACACAGTTTCTTGTAATTGCCATCATAACTTGTCCCATCATATTTTCCTGAATCTCATCGATCATGTGAAATCTCTTCCCTTTCAAAGGTGATTTTAGTTTTTGGAAAAGCCAGAAGTTGCAGGGCACCAAATCTAGGCTGTAGGGGGTCTGAGTTACCTCGGTGATTTTGTGGTTTCGCAAAAAAAACTGTGCAGGAGACATGATGCATGAGGGAACATGTTGTTGTCATGAAGCTGCCAGTCACCAGGTGACCATTGTTGCAGCCTTCTGAATCATCCAAATAGTTTCCACGGAGGAATGTTCAAACTTAACACAAAATCTGATGCAGACTCATTGCTCTACTCACTCAGTCATTTTGAATGCAACAGCCACACAGTATACATGCTCACTCAACGATGTCTACTGCTCCACTGACTGGTACAGTGAAGTCATCATTGTTCATGCATGCACATTCCAGTCTACTCTTCCTGGATGTCAGTTAATGTCAATGTGGCACAAAGCTTTCTGGTTATGTTAACATGGCTGGACTTTTTCCAGATAGGTCTCGTATATGACCCAAAGATTTGTGAATTAAAAACCATTCTGGATTAAGAAGAAACATTAAATTTAACTAACAGTGATATATAAATTTAAGTATTTTATTCTAATTTATCCTATACATATCTACAAAATCTAATTTATGAATAATTGATTGTGCAATTAGAAGTATTTGAAAGAAATTGAAATGTGGGCAAAATGGGTAGAGCATTTTTTCCTAGGATTCTTTTAATAGGATACTAAGAATTTTTTTTCAGTTTAGGGTATCAGTAAAGAACATTGTCTTCTATTTTTTTCTAAATAAACAAATGTAGGTGAATTCTCATTTAGATACATTTTATTTATGTACTTAATTTTTAATATCTGTCCTATATTTGTTTCTATTTTAAGCTAGCTACAATATATAAATAAAATGTTATCCATCTCATGTGATAGTTAATAAAGTTTAGCAAATAAACTATAACAGTAAAGGAATTGGTATGTATTCTTCAGATTTTCCTCTGAAAGGCCTTGTTTATATCACACACAAGCCCCTTCCCCTTCCAATTTAAGTTGGACCTTCCCTTATCTTCTAACCCTATTCTTTCTCTTAGTGGACTTGTATAATTTCCAGTGTATAATTAATACATTGATTTGCATTTATATTGTTGAACATATTTCTACCTCACTAGTGTACAAACTCCACAAAGACCCATGTTTTTTGTCTCACCCAATTCCAACCAGAATGCCACATTGTAGTTGCTTGATAAACATTAAATAAATTAATGAATGAATGGAGGATGCTACATGACTAAATAGTGAAAATAACAGGAATGTTTAGTAACCTTTTCTGTTTTCCCAATTTATATTTTTTATAGTCCTCTATGTTTTAGATTCAAACATCTAAAAGTACAGCATAATTTTAGCAAAAAATTTGGAGGTAATGTTACATCCAAAACATTATTTGGTATATTCTGCTGTTATTAACAGGGCCTTAAAATAAATGTGAATTGTGGATCTCCAATATCTTTCTTTTTTAAAAATCCTCACCCGAGGATATATTTATCCATTTTAGTGAGAGAGGAAGGGAGAAAGAGAAACATGGATCAGTTGCCTCTCATAGGCACCCACCCCTTCCTGGGATGGGACCCACAACCTAGGCCTGTGCCTTAACACTGGATGAAACCTGCAACCTGCTAACTTTCAGTGTATGAGAGGACATGCCAACCAATGGACCCACCCGGCCAGGGCGATCTCTAATTTCTCTATTTACAAATTTTAATCAAATGTAATATTCACACCAAGTGCCAACTGGTACAGTGTAAACTGCGTGACATGCTATTTTTCATCAAACGGCCCAATCTCCTGTATTGATGTATTTACATT
The DNA here is from genome assembly GCA_004024845.1 of Tonatia bakeri. Classification (NCBI taxonomy): domain Eukaryota; kingdom Metazoa; phylum Chordata; class Mammalia; order Chiroptera; family Phyllostomidae; genus Tonatia; species Tonatia bakeri. The sequence continues at coordinate 61,552 of PVIA01003794.1, forward strand.
AGATGTCATTTAACTGTCAGTTGTATACTCTATGTCATTTTGATCCAAATTAAGGAACACATGTTATAGCAGAGTTCTTAAAAGCTATTGAAATTTTCATCTGTTGCAAAAGCTCTATAAGACATGAAGTGAGAGATAATTGAGGAAGTGAGGGTCTCTGGCGGGTTTGCGTCCGTGCAAGACAGGGAAAGAGGGCACCAGCCTGAATGTGCCTCTTCTCTCTGCACTATACATATTGGAAATTAAAAAATGGGCTACAGAGTACAATTTTATATTCTCGTTTTAACAAATACAACTAGTATGTGATAATTACATGCGCTCATATTCAAATTTTTAACCCGTATGGCAATTATTGAAAGTGATGTCATGGACCTCCTGACTTAGAGAATTTTGTATTAAAGTAGGGATTCAAAGTGCAGACGTGTGCATGTGCGTAAGACTTGAGCTTGAAAAAGGAGCCGCCAGTGCACAATCTCTGCAGGTACTATATTGAGGAATGCAAGATCTTCAAGCTAGCATCAATCTGTATCCCTTCACCTGCTTTTCCGTTCTTATTTACCAATACCCAAATCAAAGACACAGTGGTATTTTAAGTGCTGTACTGGCAGCTCTGGGTGGGCACAGCACCACCACCGCCACTGTGGCACTGTCCGTTGCTGCGCGCAGGACTCGGGAGGCAGTATTTACGGTATGGAAGACTGGTGCGCGCGGCGTTGTTTACGTTTTTGGGGGCCGGTCCAGAAGGCGATACATGCAGTACTGTGGACCCAGAGACGGTATTTCCAGTAACGTGGATCAGCCAAGGCTGCGGTACTTACGGTAACGGGAGCCGACCATTGTGGCCTTATATACGGTAAAGAGAGCCGCTTGACCAGCGGTATTTACGGTAAGGGGGGCCGGGTTCGCGGATGCCGGATGCTGGTCAGCGCGGAGGGCTCTCCGCTTTATCAGGTGATCTCCAGCCCTAACGGCCACCTCCTCCTTCGCCCGAAGGAAAATGCACAATGGCCCGCCAGGGCTGTGAAGGGCAGTGGCCCTGGGCCCGCCCCCCGCGCACCCCTGACCTGGGTCCAGGTGCAGCCCCCTCAGATCCTACTGAGGGTCCAGCCTGAGCCTGGCGCCGGCGCCGGCGCCAGCGCCAGCTGACCTCGCGCCCTGCCGCGCCCACATGGGTCTGTGCTACAGTCTGAGGCCGCTGCTCTTTGGGGATGCAGAGGACGCCCCAGGCACTACCTCAGAACCCGCCGCGGAAGCGGCGCGGCAGAGCCCAGTCTCTGTCCCGGCGGTCAGGGGAGACGTTGCTCTGACCCCTCTCCCTCGGGGCGCGGGCAGGAGTCCAGCATGCGCCGGACCCAAAGCCAACCCGAAGAAGGAACGGAGGCGACGCCCGGACCAGCTGAGCGCCGAGGAGCGCGAGGCCGAGCGGGAGGCGAAGAAAGTCAGCAGGAACATCGACCGCATGCTCCGGGAGCAGAAGCGCGACCTACAGCAGACGCACCGGCTCCTGCTCCTGGGTAGGTGCACTGGGCGCCGGGATCACTCGGAATGCGCGAATTCAGGGCTGGGTGGGGGTGAGCGCTGGCGCGGCTCCAGCGCCGCTCCGGGGGCAACCAAGTCCCTGAGCGGAGGCCCGGTGTCATCCCCACCCAGGGTGGGCGACGATCGCAGTTGCGAAACAGGACGGTTTCTCAGCCTTAAATTTTGCGCAGAATGATTCTTGCCCTGACATTTACTTCAATGATTTGGCCGAGAACACCCTGTGATTTTGCTCTTTTCTACACCTTGGGATTTTGGCCAGTCGCTCACTTATTACCAATTAATGAGCTTCTCTGGGAATTTTCCCTTCTCAATTGATTTACTTCCACAGTATGTAATCCACAGGGACGGCTAACTCGACCATCTCATTTCCTGCAACAGTAGTAGTCATGCTGCACTTCAAGAACACAAATGAAAGATTTATGAACCCTTTTAGCCCGGCCACAAAGCCTTTCTTTCAATCACAGAACAATAGCAGAGTTGTCTGTAGGTGTGGCTTGTTCCCTTTCGAGAAATAACTTCAACAGCTGAAGATATGGCACTTCAGTTGCATTAAGCACAACCCTGGTGCTCTCAGAATGATTGCTCCTCTTTCAGGAGCAGACTAGTGTGGCTGGCCCCACAGCTAATCTCTGTACTAACCGCAAGCATGAAAGTGGGCACGAAATCACCAGCGTTTTAAAGTAATAAACTACGTGATTTGCTAGTATATTCTTAGAGGTTTAGCTGTAACAAGCATAAACAGCCCTACAAGTTAACAGAAAGAAAAAAAATTACATGCACTCTACTGTAGAATCAAAGAAAAAAAAATCATGAATTCCAGGTGCTACTTGTTGCCTTTTAAATTTTAAGGCAAAAAATTAAAATAAAAAATGTAAGATGTGGGCTTTTGACCCAAATTTTGTTAGATACATATACAGAAGAATAATTATTCGGGTCTGTACTCTCCTGTGTATAGGGAAGGAACCTAGTCCATGATTTGAGTAAGATCTCTGCTTATAAATGAATGTGACTTTTATTTAAGATCTAGAAAACAAATCTCAAGTTTGAAACGGCTCACCCACTACAAGAGTGAAAGATAAAAACAACACAAAACTAGCTGCTGTATTCTGGTAAAATCTCTGGATTCTAAGTTAAAATAAATTTGGGGGAGAAACAATCAAAAATGAAAAAGCAAGTTGCCTGACGGGGGCAGCAAATCAGGTCAGAAGCCGAGTTCCCATCCACATGCTGACTTCCTGAATACGGCAGAGCAGTGTTTTCAGAGGTCTGAATACAGAATCATAACCCTAGAATTTCATACTTCATTAAACCACTGTGTGTGTGTGAGGGCAAAATAGATTTTCAGATATCCCTACACATGTATTTTTTCTGAAAAAAAATTAATTAGAAATTATTACAGCCAAGTGCATCAGATTAAAATAACTCAAAAAGGAGAGCATTGTGGTCTCAAGAAATAAGAGAATAAAATAAATAAGGTCTAGAGTTGTGGCAATGCAGTGTCGTTTTAATGTGATTGTGTAGTCGAGCAGAAAAGGACATGTGAAGCTGTGTGTGTATGTGTGTGTGTGTGTACATACACAGTGATACACACACACAGACTCACAATTCTGTGAAAGGAACTGGAAGATAAGATCAAAAGAATGGACTGGTCAGCTCCGAAAAGCTAACTTGTAATACACATTGAAAGACCCTCCTCTTTAAAGACATTTTATAGACTGATGTAGCTTGTATATCACTCCATATCTGAAAAGACAGTGAATGAAATGGCTCACACTTTGGGAGGAAAATGTGACATCAACAGTAAAATACATAGTGTTATATCAGGTCGATGTTGTTTATTGGCTTTTGTGTATATTTAAATTAAACACAGAAAGGTTCTTAGTTTTGTTAGGGTTTAGAATGGATTTAAGCTAGAAATCTCTGAATCAGAAGACTGATTTACAGACTGTTAGTATCTTCAAATGCTTGCTTTTGCTGCCATTATGTTTAATAGCCATTTATCTTGCTTATTGACCCCATTTGCTCACTTATTTATTCTAGCAGTGTGCACTGGGGGAGAGAGCTCATAGGTTCAGGAAGGACAGACTGGCTTCAGGGCCCTTCCTTACTCCATACCCATTAGTCTAAAGCTAGATCCATCTTCGAAGATGGTGTCTCCTCCAGACCTGCCCAGCATCCTCCAGTGGGAATAAGTGTTTACTTCCCATAGGTCCATATTGAATTCTGTTCGCCATTCTCATATATCACTTTGTTCCACTATGCATGGCTTCATGGGTGCTTTCATGTGCTCTGACTTCTCCATGGGTCCACCCCGATGACCTGAGCTTTGTTTCCTACACAAGACTAACACCTGTGTACCCCACACAGTGTTAAGAAAACAGGAGGCTTGGAGCCAGTGTGGCAATGAGGGTTTTGTGGCAAGAGTAATGTGGTCCCATTTTAACTTTTAGATGGAACATTCTTTTAGGCGTCAGGTGGCTGTAGCGTGTCAGGTGGAGATAAGATAAAAGTTCCAGTTAGATGGCAGCCAATTCAGAATGGATCATAAAGTCAGAACTAGAGCAATGTAGTAGGAATGGGGCTGGAATGTTCTTGAAGTGGGCAAACTAACACATGGGAAAGGTGGACCATGTGTGTGTGTTTGTTGGCTTCAGCTGCCACAACAAAATGCTACAGTCTGAGTGGCTTAAACAGCAGACATTTGTTTTTCATAATTTATAGACTGTGAGTCCAAGATAGAGGTCTAGTAGGACTGGTTTCCAATGAGGCCTCTCTTCCTGGACAAAATTCAGTCCAAAACTCTCATAAGAGGCTGTATGCCCTGTGTAAAAGAGACAGTACATCCAGCTTCATTCCATTGTTGCCTTATGGGAATATAGGCCCAATGTTGCCAGGTCTTCTGAATTTCCAGAATAAGATAGAAATATCCATTTGTATTTGAAACCTAATTATTTTTAAGCATTGGCTCAAATTAATAAATTACAATTTTTATTATTAATGCAGTCCACAGGCTGCTTCTTATCTCTGATCTATCTTAAGCCACACAGACAGCAGCCCTGAGGCAATGCCAATTAAAAGCACAATTGGCAAGGCTGGGTGTGAGATCAAAATATTTATCCAAACACATAATGCAAGCAAAGCTACATTCACCATTCTTCAAGTGAATTTTCTGCCACTGAGCTCATAGTATTGTAGATGACATTGATTTTTCTTCCACATCTTTTGTTGACTATGGTGTAAATTCCTGTTCACCACTTTCCAAATGAGGAAAAGTCATCATGTGCCACCTAACTATTTGACATTAATATCCTTTTGCCAGATAATTATTCAAATTTAAAATGGCCAGTTGTGGGTAGGATTTGTGGGAGGTTTTGCTTTATTCAATTATTTCCTGTTGTTTATCTGTGTGTTTGGTACAGTACTTCTCTGCCAGGAATACATTTCAAAAAGGAAGAAATCAATTTGGGACAATTACTGCCTATTTATTTATTTATTTGTTTGTATTAGGCTGTTAGTATACAGAGTAGGGTGAAACAAGGTTTATAGTTGTTTGTATGGAAAGTAATACAATAGCTAATAAATAGTAATACAAGAATAAGTTCTGTGTTTTGCATACTCACAACTATAAACCTACTTTTGCTCTACCCTATGAAACAGAATGCTGGCATGATCTTAATTTATGTCTTTAGTTTCTCTAAGAGGAAATTCCTGGTGCAGTTACAAAACAAAACAAAAAAACCCACAACAACAAAACTTCACTGTGAGGTTTTGAACAGTTTTATTTTGTTTGTTTATTTGTTTGTTTGTTTGTTTCAAATAAATGCCCCTTTTTTTACTTTAATGGTAATGCAGTCAGTGACCAAGACAGCAGTTTTTGAGGTGTGTGGTAGACTTGGGCTGTGTAGACCTCTGGGACACATCTTCATCAATGTGCTGCCTTCACTGGGCCACCGCCTGAGGCAGCACTGTGGCTGTTAAAGTCAGTAGAAGACATAACAAATTACAGCTAAACTATAAATAACCATCACTCAGAACCATCAGAAATCAACTTGAATGGAAGGTTCAACTGCCAAGTTAAAGAATCCACATCCATCCAGACTGGTTGGAGGGACAGAGACACAGAGACATGGAATGGGCTGGTTCCACACCCATGTACGGTGGATAAAAATTTGGGAGGTATACCTTGGAAGCGAGGATTCCCAACCCCACATCAGGACCACCAGCCCAGGATTTCAGTGCTAGAAAAATAAGTCCCATAACTTCTGGCTACAAAAACCAGTGGAGATTCAGTCTGTAAAAGAAACTTCTGGAGTCCCAAGGAGTCCCTCTTAAAGAAACCACACACAGACTTATTCAGACTCACTCCCTCTAAGCTCCAGGACCAGGATAGCAGCTTGAAAGTCACCAGCAGCACATGGAGAGGGAGAGAAATGTCTGGCATCAAGGCAAGAGCTGGGGACAGCTTTCTCTCAGACAGGTGAGGAGAAGCCTTTGTTCCTTTTCTGAGCCCTCCCCATACAGAGCCAGCAGGTGGTTGCAATATCTAAGACTTCATCAGCCAGGCTTATACTTTTGTCCTGTCCTGGAAATCCCTTGAGGTCTGCCTTGGGCCCACCCAAGCTGTTAGCAGTGGCTTTTCCATATAAATGGCTGGTCTTGGCTCATGCTTCACAACTTCTTAAATTCTCTCAAACAAGCAACAGGCAGCCTCAGTGAGCCCCTAGCCCCTATGCCTCTTGCTAAGTGGACCCAGGCCCAGCACTAGCCACAACCAGCCTAGGTTCACAGCTTCACTTTGCCTGGGAACCTCTAAGCCCAGCACAAGTAGCAGGCATCTGCAGATTGCTTTGTAACTCATGCCAGGTGGCCTTGAGCACAACACAGTTGGGGGCTGACCTTGGCCTGTACCACCTGAGAAACTACAGAGCCTGCCCACTCAGTGGACAGTACATACTGTCCACGTTGAAGCACCACCACCCTGCTCCTGTGCAGCTAATCCTACATGGAGAGTGCAGGTTGGTGGTCAGTTGTCACAACCCTTGCAGCAAACCGGCCTGAGTAAATCCCTCCCATTAACCTGCCAACAGCAATAAAGTCTCAACTATTGGATTGGCCAAAAAGCCCATTACTTTCTTTTCTGTACGATGACTCTAGTAGTGCTTAGTTATCTTTAACTTAACTCAAGACAGTTTTGTTACACTGTATTGTCACAGCTGTCATATCAGTATGCATTTTTAAAAAACATACCACAATTACTGAATTTGTGTGCAGTCATTTTAATATGGAAGATGGAAGAAAGCATGCAACATTTTCAGCATATCATGCTTTATTATTTGAAGAGAAGAAAAAACAATGGAAATGCAACAAAAAGATTTGTGCAATGTATAGAGAAGGTGCTGTGGTTGATCAAATGTGTCAAAAGTGGCTTGCGAAGTTTCTTGGTACTATTGATATTGAACTATTTGGTCAAATAATTCTTTGCTGTGGGGCTGTCTTATGCCTTGGAAGATGTTTAGCAGCACCCCTGGCCTCTACCCACTAGAAGCCAATAGAAAGAGATAGCCCACATACTCAAGATATCCAAATCAATGAAGTTATTGGTAGAAATGAAAAATGTCTTTTATTTTACAGTAAAAACATAATAAGCTTTTAGCCAACCCAATACAAGAGGAGGGTATACTCAGACCACACGGAGAGCACACCTCAAGTACCCAGCTTGGGTGATAGGGGAGACTGTGACACTGGACCCCCTACAAGACACCTATTACATAAGGCCATGCTACCAACACAGGGAGTCATAGCAGCTCTACCTAATACATAGAAACAAACACAGGCAGGATACCAAAATGAGGAGACAAAGAAACGTGGTCCAAATGAAAGAACAGAACAAACCTCCAGAGAAAGAGCTAAACAAAATGAAAATAAGCAATCTATCAGATGCAGAGTTCAAAACACTGGTTTATAAAGATGCTCTAGTAACTTAGTAAGGACCTCGAAAGCATTAAAAAAATCCAGATAGAAATGAGGGAGACACTAATTAAAATAAAGAACAATTTACAGGGAAACAATAGTAGAGTAGATAAAACCAAGAATCAAATAAATGATTTGAAACATAATGAAGCAAAAAAACAACCAATCACAACAACAAGGGAAAAAATCCAAAAATATAAGCATGGTGTAAGCGGCCTCTGGGACAACTTCAAGCAACACAACATTAACATCATAGGGGTGCCAGAAGAAGAAGAGAACGGGCAAGAAATTGGAAATATATTTGAAAAAATAATGAAAGAAAACTTACCTAATTTAGTGAAGGAAATAGACATGCAAGTCCAGGAAGCACAGAGAGTCCCAAACAAGATGGGTTTAAAGAGGCCTACTCCAAGACACATCATAATTAATTGCCAAAGGTTAAAGTTAAAGAGAGAATCTTAAAAAGCAGCAAGAGAAAAGCAGTTAGTTACCTACAGGGGAGTTTCCATAAGAGTGTCTGCCGATTTCTCAAAAGAAACTTTCAATCTAAAAGGGATTGGCAAGAAATATTCAAAGTCATGAAAAGCAGAGACTTATAGCCAAGATTGCTCTATCCGGCAAAGATATCTGAATGCAGGTAAACCTTTCTGAGCTTCAGTTTCCACATCAATAATAATCCCAAAGTCACATGCTTACTGAGAATTAAGTGATATTAATTGAAATAATGTATATAAATTTACTTAACATAGAGATTAGCACTCAATAAATTGGTATGATCCCAGAATCCTATATTCAGCTAAATCAGTTCTCTCTGTGATACCTATACTCTGAATTGTAATCTAAATGGTAACATGAGGTCACACAATTCAAAAAAGCTAATCCTGTTCCAAATTTACACAGCCACTCTAATGGAACCAGGATTTAAATTCAGGCAGTCTGGCTTCACTGCACAAAATTGACAAATGCCCGAGTGGCCCGCTGTAGACAGTCGCAATGGTCCAGTCAAGATGCGTGAAGATGTGGACACAGGCAGATGTAGTAATGACAGGGAGGAAGGAAGAAACAGACACGGTTGTGGATATAGGCAAAATGGAATCTAGAGAACCTGTTGACCGAAGAGGTAAAGGAAAAGAAAAATGTCAGGGGAGCACTGCCCAGGTAGCTCAGCTGGTTAGAGCTTCATCCTGATACAACGAAGTTGCAGGTTTGATTGCCCACCAGGGCATATACAAGAAGCAACCAATGAATGCCTAAATAAGTGGAACAACAAATTGGTGTTTCTCTCTCCCTTCTTTTCTCTCTCTAAAACCGATTTTTAAAAAATTGTTTTTAAATGTCAGGGGAATGGGGTATGTTGGTTAATATTCTCCATTGTGAGGTGAGATGGGGATGATATTTCCCATAACAAGGAATTTAAGAGGAAGAGGCAGGTGGACTGACATGAATTCTATCTGGATGTGTTGAAGGTGAGACACCCATGAGAATCCAGTGGCATTTCTGGGAAGCAGTTGGGTGTCTGCTGTGGGGATGGAGCTCAGGAAGCTTACTGAGCTGGAGATGGACAGGAAGAAATAGTAGACTGGCACCAGATCCTAAGGGAGTGGGCAGCCACCCCAGGGAGAATGTGCAGAGAGAGAAGAGAAGTGGACCTAGGGCAGAAAAACACAGAACCTCAGCCTTTCAGAAGAATGTCGGAAGAGAAGTATGAAGAGTAATAAAGATAGCTGGGAAAGCCAATAAGGGAAAGAGTTTTTGGGAATAAGGGAGTGATCAGCAGTTTCAGGCGGGAGTTCAAAGATAATGAGGACTGAAAAGAAATTCATTGAGTTTGCCATTTCATGAAACAGCAGGTGCAGAAGGCTAAAGCTTGTAAAGATGGAAATAGTCAAGCAGTCATGGTAACTGTTCTTGGGAGGACTTTGGCTGTAAGAGGACAAAACTGCTGTGATCATACCTTTTAAACTGCCTAGTGGAGAAAGTTGGGAAGGACACAAATGCAAGTTTAGAAACTGAAATGGTGGTTACCTCCTGCAGGTGAAGAGAAAGAGATGGGAATGGAATGACAAGGTTTTTGTACTCACCTCGTTCCTGATAAAGCACCACCTCATTTGGCACAGGTCACATGTCTGCTCTCTAAGCATTCAGGCATATAGACTCAGCCTCAATGCCTCTGCCACAGTAAGTTTCCTGTTAACAATGTCACACAAATACGTAATGCCGGTGAAATTCTTTGGTGGCAAGCAGATATTTCAGTTAGGACCAAGAGATCTAGCAAATTCTTTAGTTGATTCAGTTAGTCTATGGAAAGTTTCCACGCACAAGATTTTTACAAAGATAAAGCCTACTAGAGCCTAAATCTAATAATCAGGAGATTACATAAATAAATAAACAAACAAACAAACAAGCATAAACAAAAAACCCTAAATGACGGTTCCTTCCTCCATAGCACCCAGAATAATTACTTCATGTCAAAATTTGTTAATACTTGTTATTTTTTAGTTGGTTTCAAACTGAAACAAACTCTTTAACCAAAAAAGAAAATTAGACCCAGACAGCTGAAGTAGTCACTCTAAATATGTTCAGCAGCCATGTGAAAACTGTGCCCTATTGTTTTAAAATTTCCTTACTAGGAATGAACAGACAAAACACAGGGAATTCGGGGACAGTGAAACTACTCTGTGTGATACTATAATGGTGGATACATGCCATTCATTATACAGTTATCCAAATCCACAGAATGTGCAACACCCAGAGCGAACCACACTGTAAACTGTGGACTCTGGGTGATGACGGTGTGTTAGTGTAGGTTCCTCTATTGTAACACAGGTACTGCTCTGGGGGAAGTTGATAATAGGGGAAGCAGTGCGTGGGGGTTAGGGGCATGGAGCAGATGAGAAATCTCTGTACCTTCTGATCATTTTTGCTATGACCCTAAAAATGCTCCAAAAAATTAAGTTTATTTTTTTTTAAATCCCTTACTAGGAAAAGAGAAACAGTCAAGGAGGAGCTGGTGTTTGCTTCCTTTATGAGCAGATCTCAGACACAAGATCTGGCCCTCCTTTTAAAAAGCCCAGAAAATTGACCAAATTAGGAAAGATAGTGTCCCATTATTGAAAGCTGTAGTTTATGTATAAGAAAGCATCACTTAAAGACATTTTTAACTGCAACTCTAGGGGGTAAATTATTCCCAACCAGGGGCCCACCATCAAGTCTCCGGCTACTCTCATTTTACTTGCCTTCTGGAGGGAAATGAGGACGCAGGTTGTCAGACAGTAAGCAGGGGCCGGGCCATGGTACAGCTGCTGACCAGGAGAGGAAGGATGAAAAGTACAACTGGCTCAGCTTTGCTTTAAGCCAACAAAGGAGACATAGGGAAGGCCTGCATCTCCATGCCTTGGATTAGCATTCATTTCATGTGTTTTTCTGTAGCTGAGTGAGTTTTCACTCCAGGGAAGTGAAATATGACCTAAAAGTTTCCCAGGATAAACTCAAGAAGAGGATATTTGGCGTAACAGGAGAGAACAAAGAGCAAGTATGTCCATATCCTGAGCTACATAATTGATACAAGGGAAAAGGCTGCTATATTCATAGAATCACTTCTACTCACAAACCACAAACATTTTTTTGAGAACCAATTAGGTATCAGTTGCTTCTCTGGATAATACAGAGAGATTCCAAGAGGTAGAGGACATAGTCTCAACCCAAGTGAAATTCACAGTGTAGTCTAACAGAAATGACACAGTCCTAAAAAAGAAATAGCAATGTGAGTGTGGTAGTGCTCTGTGATGAATGGCAGCAGTAAGGGTCAATACTGTTATCACAAGGATCCATGAACAAATCTCTTTAATCATGACAGATAACGCTGTCCTGTAGGAGGTATTATTAGTAGGGAGCACAGGAACATAGAAACTTAATTGCTCAGGGGAATTTTGATGTTTGCACATAAATGTATAATGTTATTATCAATCCTGGTGGCAAGCTATCAGTAGAAGCATTGGGACACCTGCTGGGGGTTCACACCTGGCAGCCTCATTTCTCTATTTATCAAGGAGCCCTGAAAGGGCCCAGAAGTACCTACAAACCTCAGGATGTGGCAGAAACCTGGGGTGCTTACCAAATAGGATTAATGGTTCCAGAAGACAGAGAAAGTTTGAGTGACAGTATATAGTGGTTTCAGCTGAGGAGATTGCTTCTTTTATATCCAACCATCAAGTGCTCCACAAATCAATATTAGAAGATATATTTTATAAATTACAGGACAGTGACTATAAAACAGCATAAAGGAAAAACACTAAGTTTTTTTTTTTAAAGAAATATGTTTGTTGTGAAATTCAGGAGCTACTAACTTGGTCCCCCAAAACTGTCTTCAAAAGCAATGAACATTCTGCATATATACTACTATTGTAAGAACACCGTCAAATTTTGTTCTAAGTTCTGATTAAAATGGTTTTAAAACATTTAAGCGACAGGAGGAGTCCAAGCATCAGCCACACTTGTACAGTGATGTATAAGGAATTTTTTTAATCCTCACTCAAAGATATGTTTATTGATTTTAGAGAGAGAGAGAGAAACATTGATTTGAGAGAGAAACATCAATCAGTTGCCTCTCCTATGTGCCTCAACTGGACTCGAACCTGCAACCTTTTGGTGTAGAGGATGACATTCCAACTGAAACACCTGACCAGAGTGTAAGGAATTTTTGACAGTAGAGTTCTAAGTTAGCTCTTTTTTGATTATGGAAACAATTGTAAGAATAAATGCCAAGCCACAATGTGGAATCTTTAACTTGACTACAGAGAAATGACTGTGTCCAGGGAGCATCTGAGAGTATGATTTTACATCTCCCATCTGGGAGGCCGAGCCCACATTTCTTCACAAGTGGCTTCTCCATAAGAGGTGGCAAGTCGAAATCACAAGGCATGCATGCACCTAGGCCCAGCTGAAGGTAGGCCAGCTACCAAAACCTATAGACACAAAACTCACCACTTTGCAACAGCAGAGCAAGGCTCAGAAAGCAAAATGGCTCAAGGGAGAGCAGGACAGAAGTTGATCCAGGACAACGTGAGCCTCATGTTCGCCGAGACCACAAGGGCTGGTCAGCCTCAGAGGCCAGTGTAGAAAAAGCCCACAGCTGCCCCGAGAAGGAAGCCTAGGAAAGGCCAAAGCCAGCCTACCCCAGAACAGCATAAGTTCACACAAATCAATCAACTGTGTGATTTGGGGAGCAACTTGTACGTTCTGAAGAATTAGTGCTGTGTTATGGGCTATATGGTTGTTAATTCAGGCTCTGCCTAGAGTGTCTTATATGAGGCCATTCTCAGGAACTTATAGCCCGATGGAAAGACAAGGGCATAAACCAGCTATCACAACACCCACCCTGCACAGGAAGAAGAAGGGAAGGAAAGGCAGAGGATGGGATGGGGGAGGCAGGAGGAGGGGGTGACCATGTATTCCAGACAGCTTTCTCACTGAGAAATCCAAATACACTTAGAGAATATATTTCTGTTTTTAAAGTTAACAACTTTTTTTTCTCATTTTGAAGAGTTTGTTGAAAAATAGCATATTAAGGTTCCAGTTAGAGCAGACAAAAGGAGGAACACTTGGCACTTTTTCCATAGTTGCATCAAGATTCTGCATCTGGAGAAAGCACATTTGTTCAAAGTCCAGGTCAGAAGTGCCCTAATTGACTTACGTGAACTTCCTGTGAAATATGAGAGTGTCCCTCTTTGTGTGTGTATGTGTGTTATTATAGGTTTTCATTGTACAAACAAATTCAGTATGCTGGAGAGAACCAGTAAAATGCTATGGGGTAAAACAGCTTTTTAATGTCTTTCTTCCCTTCCTGTACCAATAAGGGACAGTTCCATAATTCTTTATCTCTGACATTATTTTGATCTAATACTTTATTTTAGAATTACTTTTTAATGTAACAACATACTGAACATCCACCATTGATAAGTGTTTTGTACAACTAAAAAGCACGCAGAGCCACAGCTGATGTACTTTGCTGTGTCTAATGGAGAATGTTTATTGAATATTCAGATCCACTTCCCTCTTTTGGCCTAATGGTATTTTCTCAGAAGCAACTGCTCCTGTTTGGGCTTGGATGCAGTAATGATTCCGGAATGGGGCGAGGAGGGCCAGTGTCAATGTTCCCAACCTGTGGACACTGCGGAACTCCAAATGGAACATGGTGCATCCTGCAAAAAACTGGGAAACACTGATATATTTAATTCTTCATGCTAACCAAGAACAAGCTCATCAACCAAAAGCATCCACAGGCCATATGTACACAACATACAGTTACTTCTGTGAGCACACTGTGAAAAGACATGAAGACTGCCCAAATGAGAACAAGCAGAGGCTGTTTATTCAGAGCAAGAGGATCAGCCACCATCACTTGATCGGGCAGACTCAAAGAAAGGCAAAGGGATGGGAAAGTTTTTTAGTGGAAAAAAGGAAAGGCTGTTGGTGTGGGGAAACTGTAGATGGGTTAAATAGAAGTATACATCCTATCTGATTGGTCAGGGGTGCACAATTTGGCTCTCTGGCTGGTCCTCAGTTGGAGGTGGGGGCAAAAATCAGGGAAGCTGTCAGTTATTACTCATGTCTTGGCTATTTGGGGCCATTACACGGGTTACTGTTTGGCTTCTTGGACAGTTTGCTAGAGATAGAGGTCTCACTTCCTGAGCTGGTTACTGCAGATGGTAGGTTGGTCTCCTGGGCTGGTGGCTGCAGGTTGTGGGTCAGAGTTCCATTTTTATGTATGGTAGATGCATTGTTTGTTTATATATTCAGTGTCTCCACACATACCCTTAGAGAACGTAATCATCTGAACTAGCAGGGAACCCCAGCTGTGTAGGGTCTGGAACAGACTCTGGGGTCGAGACCTGTGTGGAATTCTGGCTCTTTGTTCTCTGGAAGGTTATTCACCACCTCTGAGCTCCCTCTTCTTGATTATAACACAAATGTGAAAGTGCTTTCCAGAAGAAGCATTATAGAAATTGAGTGAGGTGAAGCACCATGACACACAGCAGGGTCTGGTGATTTCATTTTCCTGCTTCCCTGTTTCTGATGCCCCCCAGTTCACACTGCGGTATAAGGTCTGGCATGTTGTCCTTCCCAGAAACACTGGCACTTTAACAAGGGACAAAACCTGGGCTTGATCTCAAGACTCATCTTAGAGTTGTGCAATTTTTGAGGAGTGCCTCCCACACCAGCAACTAAACAAATCACAGAATAAGTGAAGATAGAGCATTAGTTTCTCCCACCCTTTCCATAACACTCCTCTTCCCAGAGCCCCACCTATGAGTTACCTCTACCATATTCCATCATTGCCATCAGCTGAAGGGTAACTAGTGAGCACTGGGATTGCTGAGAAGGTTGCAATTTTAAATAACTGGGAAGATTTTGTTGAGGAGGTAGAGATTTGCTCCAGGGCCTGATGGAGATAAAAAGACCAGGTAAACATCTGGAGAAGAGCATCCCAGGATACAGAGAGGCAAGTGAAAATGCCCAGAGGTTTTTATGAGCCAGGTGTGTTGTGGCCAACCACATATGTGTTGCAACCCTTCAAGGCCAGGCAGGTCCATGGTATTTATACAGACGGAAAAATATTCATGGAGCCATTGGGATGTCTGGCATGCCTTTATTCATGGGTGCTGCGAGCTGTGTGTGTCTGCGTGTCTCGTGTCGTGGCCCCAGCTCCCCAGCGTGGCACCCATCGTGGCACCTGTCCCCTTGCGTGTCTCTCATCATCATCGCCCCCCAGTAGGGAGTCCCTGCCTGTTTAAGTACTAGAGAGGAACAAAGCTAGAAAACTGCCAGAACATTACATAACATAAAATAATTCTGTGCCTGTGAGCTTACTTCATGTTATAGGAACATTTTATCAGACCCAGTCTCAAGGCTGTAACACTTTTATCAGGCCTCTTTAAGGCTGTGGGAACACTGCTCCCCTTAGCTACCCAGACACCTGCATGAGGAAGCCAGATTGCCTCCTCCTACCTTACAACATAGTAACCTGTAAAACACTAAAGGGACCTTGGATTTTATTCTGGCTATTTGTGATAATCCAAATAGTCATGGAGACTTGAGATGGGGCACTAACATTGGAGTTGTGAGAAGCTGTCAGATTTTAGGTAGATTTTTAAGGTAAATTTAAAAATTACTGATGAATGAAATATAGGTAGGAGAAAAGATGGATCAAGGGTTATTGTTATTGTTGGGGGTGGGGTAGAACTAAGATTTATTTAGCCCCTCTGGTATACAGAACACTATAACTAAATATGTGAGGCTCATGTATCAGAATTGTATGATTACTGGAAAATATTATCCTCCCAATTTAAATTGAAAGTTTGATTTGCATTTTTTGAAGCTGATCTTCTTTATGGTCCTCAGAGAAGACTGACCCCAGTGAAGCTGTGCTACAGCACACAGGGGTTGTAGAGTTGTGTCCACTGTCTGAACGTCCTACAGTTTGTTTATTCCTTCACCTATGAAAGAAGTATAACAATGGCCAGGCCTTACACAGAACATTCCAGTTCAGCCAGGAAACTCTTCTTATTCCTCTTAAGACAAAAAAAAAAAAAAAAAGCTAGTTACTTTCCCTACTTGTAAAAATGGGATAATAACCCACCTCATGGGATTTCTTCACCCTTGTGCAGGGACGGGGAGCATAGTGGTTTGGGAGCAGAGGAAGCCTAGGGGAGTTTGGAGTTGCAGTGATGGGGAGTTGGTAGAACAAGCTGTGAGCTGGGAGTGAGTTGTGCTGAAGGGAGGCTCCAGAACCCTCCTGGGAACCCGGCTATGCATGAGCACGGCCTCACAGTGACTCCCGTGCAGGGCTGAGGCTGCACCTCTGTGCTGGGAGGAAACGCCCTCAGAGTACCCATCTGCAAAGCACTTGTTTCCGGAACTTAAGAAGGAATCTTCAGACTAAAGGCAAAAGATTTAAAGCAGACATTTCACAAAAGAAGACACAGGAAGAGCCCATAAGCTACCAACAACATTTGTCATCAAGGAAATATAAACTAAAATCATAAATAGCAATTCACACTCATTCAATAGCTTGAAAGCCAACAACACCAAATGTTGACAAAGATGCGCGGCAAACTTTCCCTCTAAGGGGCAAACGGTGAGGAGGTTAAGTTGGCAGGCCTACATCTCAGCAGCAGCCCTGCCGTTCCGCCCTGGACCAGGAGAGCAGCCCCCGTCCATCCATTTGTGTTCCACTGCAATACTTACATGCACTTAAATTTGAATTTCATAGAATTTTTAAGTGTCATGAAATATTATTCTTCTTTTGATTTCTTTCCCCAACCACTAAAACTATTCTTAGCTGTTTAAGCATAAAATGAGTGGCAAATTCAGGTTTGCTAAACCCTGATCTAGAAGTTAAACTCACTCTTTGTTGGTGGTATGAGTAAAACTGTACAATTAATTCATGGAAACACTTAGTATTTTTGTGAGGTTGAACAGATATCCTGTGACCCAGCAATACCACTCCTATGATTTACCCAAGAAAAATGAAAATGTGTTTATATAAATACTTGTACAGTACAGTTGAAAGGTTTATATCAACTTCATTCAAGATAGCCAAAATCTGGAAGCAAGCCAAATTTTCATTAACAGGAGAATAAATAAACAAATTATATATGTACACACACACACTCATATTCATACAGTGAAATACTCAACAATAAAAAACTACTGGTTGATAACATGGATACATTTTTTAAATATTACATACATATACAAAAGAGTATACTGGAATATATAAGAGTATCTGCTTTTGATTGTATTTATATTAAATTCAAGAACAGGTAAAAGCAAGCTATTATTATAGAAATCAGAGCAGTAGTCTCAGAGGTCAGATTTCTGGAAAAGGTCCTGAGGCACCTTTCTGAGGTCATGGAAATGTGCTGTATCTTAATTGGGGTTGTGTAAACATGTCAGAACTTAAAAAACAGCACACTTAAGATCTATGCATTTTAATGTTGTTTTAAGGGGGAATGAATTACCCCTTAAAAATAGTGCTTGGCATGCAGTAAAAGCTTAATAAATATTTACTATTTTAAAAAGGATTTGTTTAAGAATAGATATGTTAAAACGCAAGAGGGGGACAACTTCTAGTATCCCTTCGTATAATGAGATAGTGAATTAAGGTTTGCTGCATCAAACCTAAACCAATATGCTCGGCACAGAAGGTCCTTACCATTTGTTGAATATGAATTCTAATGATCCCAAAGGTTAAACATCAAACTCTAACATGGGGCAAGAGTGGTGTAGCTAATCTCTGCATCATATAGTCAGGATCGAAAGAGCAGTTTTGTGTTCAGATCAGCTGCCCATTTCAATGTTTATTGAGCTCCTAGATGATGCCAGCCATCATGGGAATATCCACATCTGCACATTATAAAACTACACTGCTTTATTGTTGGGTCTCCTACTAATACAAAGCCATTCGTTGGGCAAACTGTGTAGGGAAATTGTACATTGATGGTTTTAATTGAGACTCTTTCCATAGTAAGTGATAGAATTCCAGCTGAAACTAGCGTAAGTTAGAAGTGGGAGTAGCTCATGCAGCCAGGAAGTACATATGCCCCGACAGCCAGTGTCACCCAAGCTCTGTCTCTCCACGTCTCAGTTCTGCCATGTTCTGGCCGCTTTCTCAGATAGGGCACCAGCAACTCCAGCTTCACAAAGTGTCAGGAGCACAGTGAAAAGGGCTTTGGAGTCTGTAACAATTCCAAGCAGGGTAACACAAGCGAGAGCTTAAAATTGTTTCTAACTGGTGTTTGTTCTTTCCCCATACCTCAGTGTTGGTTTTTAGACACATTTATTTAATATATTCTAAAATTATTTCTGAACTTAATTTCAACATTATTCTTTATTTTTTTTCATGTTTTTATTGTCTTTCCTTACACACAATGCTGAAACAGACAGATGCATAGATATTTGCTCCTTAGTGATGTGAGAAAATGAAAATATTCCTGGATTCCTGTCTTAAACAGTGATTTCATAATATATAATACCAATCAATATTGCAAGCTAAAGACACTTGTGCATTAGAAGGCAGATTATTTCCTTAGGAGTCCACAGAAGGACAGATTCCTCTCTTGGGAGAAATCATAGGCATCACTTAAAGATTTCAGAATTGGAACACATTAGTATGGGTGGACCACTTAGTAGATAAAGTCTCATTAAGAAATGTCAGAACCACTGAGGGAAAATACCTCTAGCATCATATATATTTTAAAGACTTTATTTATTTATTTTTTAGAAAAAGAGGAAGGGAGGGAGAAAGAAAGGGAGAGAAACACTGATGTGTGAGAGAGACATTGATTGGTTGCCTCTTGTCTGTGCCCCAACCAGGGACCAAACCCACAACCCAGGCATGTGCCCTGACCAGGAATCAAACCAACGACCTTTCACTTTGCAGGACAATGCCCAACCCACTGAGCCACACCAGTCAGCGCAGGCAGCATACTTTTGACTTGCCATTTGGTCTTTGTGGTCAAAATTTGGTGTTTGGCTGTAAATAAAATATTTAAGCCATATTTCTAAAATCCTAGAAATGACATTTTTTGGTGTGGGATTGTGATTCTGAGTCCTCTTGAATATCACATCATCTAATGTGGAGAAATGAAACATCTTTCCCCCGAGAGATTAGAAAGAAAACAAGCCTCTGCCTGCAGCCCGGTGGTTTGAAGGCTCTCCCTGGCCCAGCTGATTGTTTGCCACTCCCCACCGTTTTTTATTGGGTGAAATACCACCAATAACTACCATTCTGGGAGCACTGTGTATCTGTCGCTCTCTGTGTCCCTCTCCTTTTGTACTTCTTCCCACAGGGTATTCCCTCTGCCTGGCAAGCTTGTCCTCTTTCAGCTTACCTGCATGAAGTCCATCCCATGCTTCGCAGCTCAGCTCTTTGGTCACTTTCTCTTCATAGAGGCCTTACTTAATGCCCATTTTCTTTCCCTGAGTAATAGCCTCTTTTCTTCGTAGAACTTAACACATTTTGCAATTATCTCTTCTTTCATGTGTTTGCTTAGTGTCTGAATTCAGTAAGCTCCTGCATCCGAGGAGTTCATCCTGTGTGTTTTCTACTCTGTTTCCAGTGTCCCACATGATTCCTGAAGGAAAGTTTTTCGATAAATAAATGAATGTCAGTATAAAATCAGAGTGTTAATAAGCAAGGAGGGTCCTCAGCACCAAATGTAAATGCCTGTGGTTGTCCACCATCTCCCTTTGTGTCCCAGCAGGTGGATGCTCTAGATCCAGAGTGCAGGATTAAGATGGTAAACTTTGCTTTTTTGGATATTTGTTTTATTTTCTTAGTGAGGTATAACTGACCTGTAACTTTGTATTAGTTTCAGATGTCCAACAATAGTGATTCGATATTTGCACATACTTCAAAATGATCACCACATTAGTTTAGTTAACATTCGTCACCACACAGTTACAAATTTTTTTTCTTGTGATAAGGACTTTTAAATTTACTCTCTTAGCAACTTTCACATATACAAGGTATGTCTGGAAAAATGTCCAGCCATTGGCAATATGAGAACAGTTTGCACAACATCAATGTAACCTGGCAGCCAAGGAAAGTGGACTGGAATGTGAGTGCGTGAACAATGATAACTTCACTGTGCTAGTCAGTGGGGGTAGTATACACCTTTAAGGGAGCATGTGTACTGTGTGGCCATCACATTCAAAATGACTGAGCGAATAGAGCAACGAATCTGTGCAAATTTTGCATTAAGCCTGAACATTCCTCTGCAGAAACTATTTGGATGATTCAGAAGGCCACAGCTATGGGCAACTGGTGATTGTCAGCTTCATCACGACAATGTGCCCACTCATGCATCATGTTTCGTGCAGAGTTTTTCTGTGCAACATCAAATCACCCAAGTGATTCAGTCCCGTTACAGCTCAGATTTGGTGCCTTGTGACTTCTGGCTTTTCCCAAAAGTAAAATCATCTTTGAAAGGGAAGGGATCTCAGACTGTCAGTGAGATTTAGGAAAATATGATAGGGCTGCTGATGGCAATTAGGAGAACTGTGTGAGGTCCTAAGGTGCCTACTTTGAAGGCAGCTGAGGTGTCATTGTCCTATGTACAATGTTTCTTGCATCTTCTTGAATAAATGTTTCTGTTTTTCATATTACATGGCCGAATACTCTTTGCACAGATTTCGTGTAACGGTATTATTATCTATAATTGCCTTGCTGTACATTACATGCTCAGGGCTTACTTATTTTATAACTAGATGTTTTGACCATCTTCACTCATGTCTCACGACCCACTCCTCCTGTAAACCCACCAGATATTCTCTCTTTGCCCTCTACTTGCTTCCCCTCTGCCTCACCTGGCTTTCTGCCCCTGGAACCATGTCTCCTACACCCCTAAATGGCCATGTCCTCCCCATATCTTAAAGGCCATCTCAAGTGTTATCTTCTCTTTGAAACCTTTCATGATCCCCTCTGTTGAAGTCTCTACTCATCTTATATGTACTTTCCTTCTAATACCTTTTACCTTATATTGTAGATATTTATAAGTTTAGCTTAAATCTATTATCAGTTTATATGTTCTAAGAGAGTCATATTCATTCTGATTCATCTCTGTATTTGCCATGCCACCTGGTAGAATCTGGCATAAAAGAAATCGGAAACAATCATTGACAAAACAAATGAGAACATGGAAATCTTGCTGTGCATTTAAATTCCAATCCAAAAAGATTGCCATCTTTTTTTCATAATTGAAATATAATTCACAAACCATGAAATTAACCCCTTTTTAACTTATTTGGTTTAGTGGGTTTTAGTTTATTCTCAAGGTTGTGAATTCATCACCACTATTCTCTATTTTCATGAGATTGTCAATTTTGGACATTTCACATAAATAATCATACAATATTTGGTCTTCTGTCTACCTTTTTTCACTAAGCATGATGTTTTCATCCATATATAACATGTATCAGCATTTCATTTCTTTCATGGCCAAATAATATTCCACATTTCATCCATTCATGTAGTTTATGGACATTTGCATTGTTTCTACTTTTTACTATTATGAATCATGCTGCCAAGAATATTAATGTACAGATTATTGTCTGGACATATGTTTTCATTTCTCTTGGGTATATATCTAGGAGTGGAATTCCTGGGTCGTATGGCCATTTTACATTTAACATTTTGAGGAACCATCAAACACTTTTCCAAAACAGCTGAATCATATTTCCACCAGCACATATATGTGAGCATTACACTTTTTCCACATCCTCACCAACATTTGTTAACTGCCTTTAAAAAATTTTTTACTAAGTTTGTTGATTTTAGAGAGGAGAAAGAAACATCAATGTGAGAGAGAAACATTGATTGGCTGCATTCCATAATTACCCCCGGCTGGAGATTAAACTCACAACCCAGGTATGTGCCCTGACTAGGAATCGAACCCTCAACCCTCTAGTGTACAGGACAGTGCTCCAACCAACTAAGCCACACTGGCTAGGGCTGTTACTATCTTTTTTATTAAAGCCATCCTAGTGGGTATGAAATGGTATTTATGTGCTCTTGACTGGAATTTCCCTGGTAACTAATAATGATGAGCCTCTTTACAGATCCTGATTGGCCATTTGTATGTCTTATTTAGAGAAATGTCATTCAGATCCTTTGTTCATTTTTTAAATTGGGTTATCTTTTTATTTTCAGCTGTAGTAGTTCCTTAAACATTCCAGACACTGGAACCTTTTGTTCTTAATCACATATAACTGTACTTTATGTCCTGACCCACAAGATATCTGTTCATTAGTGACTAATGTCATGTTTTGCCTCTATTTTTATCATTTTAATTGTGTTGTACATGAGCAATATCAAGAATCTTAATTCTAAGATTCTAAATGTGGATTTTACAAACATATACAAATTCAGGGGGAATATACAAATTAAGATGTTGATAACTTTGAAACACTGTTTTATAAATGTAAATGCTAAGTGGCATAACCCAGTGATGCATAATGAACATGATACTATAACAGCTAACAGCGATAACAGCAAAAGTACAGGGACATTCAGAGAGATAGAAAACAGCAAAATTAGGAAGGGGGAGGGAAAGAAATGTGCTTTGTATTTTTCAAATAGGCATTTCTGAGCTTTGATTAACTGACATGTAAGAAATAGAAAACAAGGAGAAAAGGAGAAGCAAACCTGCATGGTCCTACTGAGAAGAAAACGAAAGTGGTGCCTGGCAAGTCAGCACTTAACTGTTTCAGAGACATTAAGATCTGTGCTCGTGTTGGGTTTATTCCTCAAATAAGCCACCAGGTGGTGCTGCCGCACAGGAAAGCTAGATTGTCCTGCCAAGCTGGCAATGGGAAGTGGGGCTTGTTGCAATTGGTCAAATGTGTGCCAGGGACACTTGGATTCCATACTGGTAACCGGGAGCTGACTGCCACCCAAGTTTGTGTACTGTTAGAGAGAAAATTAGCGTGCATTAAGCTACTGGATGTGAATCATGAGTACTGGACAGTTTCCTCTATTTTCTTGTTTCCAAGGGAAGTTAAAGTGTTCTGTTCATCAGATGAATGCCACGCCAGGTGTGTATGTGGGAGGGGTGGCGGGCAGGTGTGTATGTGGGCACTGATGGGGCCTGGGAGAGCATACTGCAGCATTCTCGAGTTGGACTTGAAGGAGCACCAGAGTCCCATCACCTCCTTAGTGTGTTCTCTTTTTTCTCTTCTGGGAATATTTTTTTCTCTGGTAAAAAAAATCTGAGCCCTGGACTTATGTACACACGTGATTCTGTATAATCCCAGAAAGGTCATGCACCATTCTTGAGTCTATTCCACAAAACTGTTCCCATCCCCTCTCTTCCCAAGGAGGCACATTGCCTCTTAACTGCCACTCAGTTCCAGTCTTGTCCTACCCATGATCAGTTCTTACCCTAACAATTATTTTGAAACTAAAACTCCTTCATCAGTGTCCTGTTTCTGACCATGCTGTGGCTTCTCATGTCCTTGGGATGAACAGTAGAATCCTTAATGGGAGCCACAGCCCACCCGTGTAAATCCCTGGTTCCTTGGGACAACCCTACCTGTCATCAGCAGTCCATAAATACTTGGGGAGATCACACAAATGTGTGATAAAATCCACACAAATGAAATCTAGCTACCAAGCAGGTGAGAAGATGAGGACCTGAAGGAAAATTCAGAGGTGGAGAATGTTTTGTGTGCCATGTTGCAGGGAGATTTACATGGGTGTTGATTTGAAGATCATCATCACTTTCATAATCATTTTCACAGCACTAGTGCTTTCTTCTCCACATGCGCAGATTAAGGTGGGAGAGTGGCCTTGTCCTCAGACAGTTCTTTATTGCGGTGAAGCCATCTTCCCAGAGGCCCATTGTTTTCTTGGCAGAGTTGGAGAGTTAGGGCAGGGCAGCAACCCTTTCTTTGCATGAAAGGATCAAATCAGAGACTGGATTAGGTGAAAAGTATTGCCACTGGGGCTCAGGGGCTGAACACATAATGGAGTGGCCTGCATGCTCTCAGGGGCAGCAAGCTCTGGGTAAATTTAGCAATGACTTGACAATTTACATGTATAATAATAACATGATTAACTAGAAAGTTTTCAAAGTTTTCTTTTTATTCCATACTCACCTTTTAAAGGAAAAGGGTGATGACAAAGAAATGAGCAAATTCCTAACATCAAATCGACATGGGATCCATAAAGATTCTGTCAGTTTCCTACTCTGTTGTGCATCTGAATTTTGGTGTGTGATTTTAAGTATAATATGCAATTTTAATTTCTATTCCAATACACCCAATCAAAGAACATCAGGAGCCATAAAAGTCACAGTCTTCACATCACCAGTACTTTACCAGTAATCTCGCAGCAATAATTCCAGTTTGGGGTCAGTAAAAGAATCGATATCCAGAGGTCCTTGAAGCATCTGGAACTTGGAACCGGTCAGAGACCTCAGATTGACACCAGGCCCACATCCAGATCCTGGTGTCAAGAGCCTTCTCACCCACTGATCACATGTCTGATGATACTGAGCAATTAATGTCAATTATTTCAGGTACAATAATGACATTGGGAATGTATTACTTTAAAAGAGCCTCTATTTTTTCAGATACACTAAAAGATTATGGGTGGTATGAAGCCTGCTATATGCCCACCACCACCCTCTTGGCAAAATTCTGGAGCAGAGGTTTGGTGAAAAACAAAAGGAGTCTTTTATTCAAAACCTACAGTTTTGGAATAACAGCTTTCCACATGCGATAGTCACTTAAGCCTATCAAATGAGGTTAAAATCTTTAACTCTTGAGTTCCCCCCATCATTCCCCCTGTTAGTTTTTAATTACTTTATTTCTATAAGATTAGTTTACAAACTAAAACAACATAAGATACAAAAGTTACACAATTTTGGAAGAAGGGCAGCCTTCTGCCTCAGAGCCCATACCCTCTACAACACCCAAAGAAAATCAGCCCTGCCACCCTCTCTCAGGCCAGACCAGTCCTAGACTGTGCCTGGAATTTCTTCTCTAATTGAAAATACCATCATTTGAAAAATGCAGTCAGCTGTAGCACCACCACCCAGGCATCCCTGAGGAAGAGCAAGAGGGCAAGTCTCTGCCCTTCTGTTTAAAGCTTCTGGCCCATAATTCCATGCACAGCAGAGGTTGTTCAGCTTCTCAGCCAATCCTATCTTGGGGTGCTTACCATTGCCTTGGCAAACTCCGCCTGGCCCTTCCCCAGTGATCTGATCAGATCTCTGAGTATCAATATGCCAGGAGAAGGCAGAGAGATGGGGGAACTGATGCAATAAGATGAGGCATGAGTTGATGACTACTGAATCTGGGTGAAGGGTCCATGGGGCCTCTTATATCATTCTATCTGCTTTTGCATGTATTTGAGAATATTTCCTCAATAAGAAAAATATTTCCTATTATTCTTAACTTTTTTAAAAAAGTAATTCTATCATAGGAAAATCCATATGCAATAATGCATCCTTTTTCCTTTATGGATTATAGATTTTAAAAGAATGATAATAGTGTTTGTGGAAAACCTATGTCTATAAATATATTGTTTCACTATCATACTTTAGGATACAGAAAACAGAACGGATTATGAAACAAATAAAAGTGAAACAGCTGGGTGTTGGGAGTTTTCACATTGCTGCTCACAGGCACAACATGGAGCTAGACTAGCGGCAGCCCTGTTGAGCCTCATGGTCATGGAGAATATGACTTCATGGTCTAGCCCAGGACCCTACCCACCTCAGGACATTGGCTGAGGCTGCGTATAGAGTTTTTCTTTCATTTACTCAGTAAGCATTAATCTGACAAGCATAGTAGAAAACAGCCTTTGGAGGTTTTATCCTAGTAGAGAGAGACCAGGCTTCACAAAGATCCACAGCAATGGGGAAGGGAAATAAAGAACCAGTGGGACTCAGACAAGGCCAGTAGCTGAAAGACCAGTGTTCCCTTCAGGCAGGAGTCACCGAACTGAGCCCAGGATTTCAGGAGGACTTGCACAGATGTGCAGAGATGCCAGAGGAAAGCACTCCAGACGAGGGAGAAGGCTGAACTCAGGTGGGAAATGGGAGAATGCCAGGCTAATGCAAGCCTCCCATGACACTTAACAAAGTACTAATAATGGGTGGTGTTAATAAGGTTGGGTTACATGGAGTGAATTTAAATTATACTTATTCATTTAAATGATACTTGGCCACTTTAACTGAAAAGAATACACATTCAGGAGGATGGAAAACAAAAGTGAAAACCTTCCCTTCTCTGGTCTGAGCAGTTTACTGGGGGCCACCAGGCTCTCCTGTTCACAGACAAGAGTCTGTGACAACAGGTAACAGTAGATGAGCAGAGGAATACTGTCTGTGTTGTTCTGCAGCCTCCTGGACACTTAACCTCACTTGTCAGTACATCTCAAAATCTAATAGACTTTCTTCTTTTTAATTGATTTTAGAGAGAGAGAAAGTGAGGGGGAGAGAAAGAGAGAGCAGGAGAGAGAAACCGATTTATTGTTCCACTTATTTATACATTCATTGGCCACTTCTTGTGTGTGCCCTGACTGGGGGTCAAACCTGCGACTTGGTGTATTGGGACAATGCTGCAACCAACTTAGCCATTCAGGCAGGGGTAGTATATTTTCTTTACATGGAGGTAGTAGATTTTTTTTATTAAGGATATGTCTCTGTGGTTTTATTTATTTTTAATGTAGAGGTATTGGTTTTATTTTTAACTAACTGGGAAGTTATAAATAATAAAGGCAATCTCATGAATAAGGATTAAATACAGCACCATGAACCCTTACAATGCCTTCATACATTATGTTTCAAAAATGCCTGCACCAAAGTTTTGCCACCCTGATTTGCAGAAGGTGCTTAGTCTATGTCTGAGAGTAGATTTAGCCATGTTGTGTTAGAAGCTGCTAGTAATGATGAAAGCCTCCTTCAGTGCATGAAGTGCATACTTAACAATAGTTGTCCCATGTCACCTACAGGGAGAAGAATTCCCAGTCGTATTAAAAAAGAGATATGACAAAATTCTGCATGATGGTGACTGGCTCCTGGAAGAAGAATGAGGGAGATGGCTCTAAAGGCCATCATTGGTTTTATTGACTGGCTTGGTTAATAGAACTGTAGCAATATTTGTGGTTACATAAGAGAATTTCATTCATAGGAAACATATTGGAAAAGACACAATATCTGCAGCTTACTCTCAAATGGGTCAGAAAAAAATGTGTAAATATGAAGATATAGATACAGATAATGAAACTATATGGTAAAGAAATGTAGCAAAATTTCAACAATTAGAACATCTGGATGAAGGGTATGTGGAAAATTTTCATACTATTCTTACAACTTTTCTATGAATTTCAAATTATTTCAAAATTAAAAATTGAAAAATATATGGATGAATACTTATCTAGTAAGTATATAATTAGTTTATTGTATGTGTTTTAATCATCTTTGTAAAAGAAAAATAGCTT
Source organism: Tonatia bakeri (assembly GCA_004024845.1). Classification (NCBI taxonomy): domain Eukaryota; kingdom Metazoa; phylum Chordata; class Mammalia; order Chiroptera; family Phyllostomidae; genus Tonatia; species Tonatia bakeri. Next base: position 89,072 of record PVIA01003794.1, read on the forward strand.
GCTTCTTTGTAACAATGACCTACAAGTGCTTTAGGTTATATATTGTTTTCTAATCAAATTCTATGAATTTTGAGCCATTTTTTAATTCTCCCCATACCCAACCCAAGTTCTTGCAAGTTTTTCGGAATGTTTCTCTCTTTCATTCTTCTTTTTGATGTCTGTTATCTTCACCACCCTAGCCACGTCTCCAGTTCTCTGAACTGGATTTAATTGCCCACATTCCCCTTTCCCCACCTTTCCAGCCCACAAGTTAATCTTCCTTCTGGTGGGTGTAGCATCATAGCCTATTCAGAACCTGACAGTGTGTCCAGCCGCCAAATACAGTTGTGCAGGTTTTCAACTGCACAAAGACACCTGACCAGATTGTGGTGGGGACTGAAATCCAGCTGGCTCCACTTCCCAATCCATGGGCCCAGCACAGGGACACATCAGCCCAGAGGAAGGGTGCTGTTTGGGTCAGGATCCTGGCAAGAAATAAATCACCCATCCAAACTGGTTATTTTAAAATGCTGATGAAGTTATTATTTATGAAGGTATGGGGAAGGTTAAGGAAACCAATAAGGGATGGTGCCATACTCCAGGGCTGGCAATGGCAGGGTGTAGTGATTTTCAAACCTCGCTTAAACTCCCGGCTGTCTGACTGAAGCGTGCAGAACCCGGCCCTTTCTCCTGGCCGACTATGGACACGCTTAACTAACCTAGTGAATGACTTGTTAAATCACGAGAAATAATCATGCACAGAAACAGTTTTCTGAGTGGAAAGTCAAGAACGGAGCCGCAACTCTCCAAGTGGGTGAGCCGCTCCAGGCTAATCCCCCTAGGGGGAAGAGCCCCTTCCTTTGTCCCAGTAGGTTTTTATTGAGAAAGTAGACACAGTTTGTGGATTGACAGTCTGGCAGAAGGGATCAAAGGGAACACGTATCTTACAAGGATGTTAACAGAGTTTCTGTAGTGATTCCGGGCAGAGATTGGAGTTTTATCATATGAAAAGACTACAAGTTTCAAAGGTTTCCTGACTGTGCCTTCAAATTCCAAGTTAATAACATCCTCCAGCAAACAGATCTCACAGGATCTTGCAGATTCTTTGTCCCAGGCCTGATTACCCCAGGGGTCCGCCGTCTCCGATCTGAGCTGCCCCTTTGGCTGTTTCCTAAGTAAGCCCTGGGAAGGGCTGGAGACAGAGGCAGCAAGGAGACTTGGATTTCTCACATCTGAGTACAAAGACTCAGGCTAAGAGGGGGCAGGGGTAGATGCCGATCACCCCTTCCTTTCCACAGCCCCTTCATTTATTTCCACAGTCTCGTGAGTTTTATTCCACAGAGGCCTTTACGAGATCAGCACCTGTCTTAGGTCCATTCCCTATCCTAGAGAATTGTTACCCGTCATTGGTAACTGATCTAGCATTAAAGGCCAGGCACAGAACAGGTAGCATTCATGCCAGGGGAATAAGTTTTTGTCTCCTTAGTGGCTCCTGGTCCGGAGGTCTTTCACTCAGCCTAAGTCACAGGGGGTTACAGCTTCCTGAGACCAAGTAGGGTAGCCCCCAACAGCAGGGAGCCATCACAACCCTAGACCTCAGGGGCAAGAGGTAGGAGCAGTTACTAGAGCCAAGCAAAAAGCCTCTGGCCAGGAGCTGTCTTTCGATGAAGGGTGAAGCCAAGGCAGGACATTCTGGTAGGGAGGGGCCTGTGGGACACTCTGATCTCTACTCCACCCTTCCATTCCCTCTACATTCATGGGAACCTGGGCTACAGAGGCAAGCCTCCTGGCCACAAGGGTGGAGGGGTGGTCTGCAAATCCAGAATAATAACGTGGCACCTCAGCACTTAACAATAAAAGCCTGTCCTACATTCAGTATTTGAATATTCTAAACTTCTCATAGACCCAGCTTTCCAGCCACTGAGCTGCTACCTGTGGAGTCACTGCTCCCCACACACACCTTTCTAGCAGTGTTCCCTCTGTTGCCCATAGTGCCCAGGCCTCCTCCAAGTTTTCTCCCTCCTGACAAGCTTTGGGCCTGACCAAGCCCAAACCAAGGTATCCTTGGGCTTCTGAGGCCTGCCTGCCTGTAATATATGTTGTCATATCTGCTATGGGCAATTATGTCTCCCATGTCTCCCTGGGGACTGGATTCCAGTTTCTGTAAGGAAAAGGATAGTATTTGGAAGGTCTCACCTCCCATGGGCAGAGCCCAGCATGGCACCATCCACTGCCCAGGTGATGGGAATTCCCTGCCCTTCCCATCCCCTAGCCTCAGTGCCTTCCCCTTGGACCACAATTCAGCAGGGAATCAGAAACAGCTCCTTCCACACCTAAGCAGAAACTGTGTGGTATTGTCACAAGTGAGCACAGGTAACCAGGTTCTTGATGATCAGGACAAAAAGTTGAACTGAACACCCAGAGTTTATAGCAGAGAACATGGGAGCAGGCCAACTCCAAGCAGAGACTGACCTCATGGCCTAGAGGGACTCTATTCTTACAGTGTGGATCCTTCCTGGCTAGTCTTGGTGGGCTTTTACTGCACATGTGCAAGTGGTTGTATCACTTTAAAGCTACTGCGCATGTGGTCTGCCATGATTTTCCCTGATTGGCCACCAGGGAAGGGGGTCCCACAATATTACTGAATGGACCCCCCTTCTCCTGGGGTTCCCCTGTACTAGGTTCACTTTGCCCCTCACCAGAGAATTATAGCTCTCCATGTTAGAGATTGGTGAAAAGGAAAGGACTTATTTATTCAAGTTATATAGACTTAAGAGTAATGCCTTAATGTCTTCATCAAAATCCCAAAGTCCCTTAAAACACCGACAAGCACACACAGTCCTTCCCTCCCCCACCCCCCTTTGCCCAATCTTGGGTACCATATCTCAGGAAAAGAAATAGAAGTCTGTGGTTCAGGCAGCCCCCCGTTCTTCCCAGTAATCTGTGCTCGGCTGGCAGGCCTCCCTCAGTTTCCTGCACCATCAGCTATGTCGCCAGGATCTGCAGTTCTTATTTCAAAAGCACATGGCACCTTCTCATGGCCCACCAGCAAGTGTCCTTTCACTCCTTTCCCTTCTGCAGCATCTCTCCTGCATTCTTCCAAACTGCTAAGAGAGAGGTCTGTATCGCTGCTACATCTTGCTTTCCAGCTTCCTAAGTTATGTGGCAAAGGGAGACCCAAAGCCACATGATTCTCCCCTGCCAAAGCTGCATGGCAATTCTCTGCCAAAGCCGTGTGGTGATTCTTGTTATGGCTGCCATGCCGGGGTTTAAATCCCAGCGTTAATCTTCATCTGCAGCGCCATTTCTGACTCCTTCTACAATCAGTTACACCTAGCAGCACTCCTGTATTTTCCAGCTTTTCTGGGCTGCCATAGTACGTCTGGGCAGGCATGGCCCCATGGCATGGAGCCAATCAGCTCCAAGCTCTCACACAGGCTCTGTAACCAGGGGGAGTTGCTTCCCAGTTATATCCTGGGTTGAAGTCACTCCCTTCTCCCTGGCTCAAACGTTGGCCACAGTTGTTTAACTTATCTATGAAACCAGTTAAAAGTTATAGATATTTTAAATGAGCATTCTAGAAGTTATCTGCAAAACTTTTGTTATTCAAAACAACTCAATGGCCCTGCTTCAAGTATCCCATCTCCCAGCTCAGACTCATGGGGGTGAGAACATCCTATATTTTTAATATTTCCTGGACACACTGAGTTCTAGACCGTATTACAAATCCTTCTTTTGGGGAGCCCCTGGCTGCACCCTCTTACAGTATGAGTCCTTCAGCTACTGCATGGCTCAAGGAACACTAATAATCACAATGGGGAGGATAGTCAGACTGTTCTTAGCTGCCCATCAGCACTATATCATTACCTTAGTTTCTATGAGAGGTACCACTAAGGTACAGGAACACAATATTGTTAATGTGTTCCTCTGAACACAGTCTGTGTGATCTGAAGAGAGCTCGGCTGAATCCTAGATGCCCAGGCACTTTATTTTTAATGTACTTGTGGACTTTGTGCAGAGCAGAGAACCCCACTGGTGCTATTTTAATTGTTTACCCTTTTATTTGGACATGAATTCAAGAATGAGAAGAATACAAAGAACACTGAGATACCCACCACCTAGGTTCACCTCTTATTAACATCTCCCCTCTTTGCCTTGCCAGTTGCATTCTCTCTGCAGACAGAAGACATTGACGTAGATACAGGATTTTTTTTCTTAATCATTTGAGAGTTAGTTGTGGACATCATGGCCCCTGAAAGAATTCTGTATGTACTTAAGAATAGGGATATTCTGTTACATAAATAACCAAAGCACAGTTAGCAGCTTCAGTAAGTTTAACATTGATGCAATAAATATATTAATTTGCCATCTGTAATTCCAATTTTATCAGTTGACCCAATTCTTTTTTAGCAATTTTTTGCCCTCCAGCATAGAATCCAGTCAAGAGTCTGGTATCTCTTTAGTTTCCCTTAACCTAGAATATTTCCACAGTCTTTTGTTTATTTTCATAACATTGCCATTTTTGAAGAATAGTTCCCACCTCCCTCTTTTTTTAAATTTTAGGTTTGCCTGATGTTATATCCTTATTTACCACAAGTTTAGGTTAAGCCTCCCTGGCCAAAATACTACATGTGATGTGTGTCTTTCTCGGGCTCTGCATCTGACAGCAGATGGTCCGGCCCCACCCTCTTTGATGGTGTTCATTTTGATTAGCTAAATTTTTGTCTAATTCCTCCACTTTGTGGTTATTATTTTTTACTTTGCAACTAATAAGCAGTCAGTGGGGAGACCACACAGCTAGCCTGTTCCTCATGAAAATATTCCCCTAGATTTAGCCTCCATTGCTGAATCTTGTCTGACCCAAACATCACTATGCAGGTTGCAAATGCTCATTCTTTCTTTGCAGGATTCCTTCCCACATGCGCTTGTTGCCAGATGGCAGGTGCCCCCCTTCTCCTGCATTTATTTATTTACCTATTTGTTATTGGCCTGGGCATATGATATTCCTATATTTTTCAGTTGTGTAGAATTCATTACCATACTTAAATGTTTTGGTGCTCATATCATCCCAGATTTGGCTAAATGACAGCCCCTTTAGTCTGGCTTTTGTTTTAAAACACTTTCTTACTTTCTGGCATAACAATGTTCCAGGTTTATCTTGTAGCTACCCTGTCCCCACCCTGGAATCAGCCGTTTCTCTGAGGAGTCCTGGTTCCCTTTGGCATAGAATAATACCAAAGACCAAAATCTGGGCACAAAGTGTGCTCTCTGCTACTGGAGCATCTTAACTTCTTGAGCTTTTCAGCCGACAGAACTAAGAAATGCATGCATTTATAAACACGTATAGATATGCATGCATACAAATGTACATATATATATGTATGCACATAACTATGAGCATATACATACATATTTTAGAAACCATGAGTTTATACCAGTCACTCCAATTTCAGTCCATCCCTTCAGGCTTTTTCTTGCCTTCTGTATTTGCATGTCCCTTCTTCCTCTCTGAAAATCCCCACTCTAATACATCTGAGATGGTTTGGGATTCATCTGCAATCAGAAACTCCCTATTGAACATCAGTCTTTAATTTGTCCATAGCATACATCCATCAAATGGTTCCTACTTAATGACAAATATAAACAAACCATGTAACGACAAATGTAGACAAATATTAGACTCCATGTTTCTTGTTCTTTGTCAGCAGCCTTGAAAGTTTTAAGACGAGCCATTCCAACTTAGAGAAAGGTACATAGTTCCCACCTGTGGTAAAAAAAAAAATTTAGTTTCTGTTTAATTTCACATACAAATTGACTTTCTACTTATTATACAGAGTACTGTTGCTTTAAACTCTGTAACTAAGCCAAATTCTAAAAGAAACCAGTTGCTAAGGCAACTGTGCAAAGAGTTAACTAATTCATCAGTCATCATATGTAGATTAACCTGCCTAACTGAGCTAGAAAGGAGGTGGGCTTATTGGATTTTTCCTTTTGAAATTAGTGGAAGGAAGAATAATGTGTTGTTGTTTTTTTAATCTGCAAGAGCCTTAGAGTTTCTTCTGGAAATGGCACAGGCTTTGAGATCAGACACACTCCACCCCTTTTAGGCCCCTGTGTGACCTTAGATCAACAGCCTTATCTGCAAAATATGGATAATAAAGTGCATCTTGTAGTTGTGGTGACAATCAATGAAGTGCTGGAAATAAACACCTTTTGTTGTCTTAAAATTAAGATGCAAGGTTGCTCACAAAGGTGAGCATACATTTCCCTAAGAAAGGAAATGATACTTTTTTTCTTCATTTATTTTTAAAAATATATTTTATTGATTATACTATTACAGTTTTCCCATTACCCCCTTTATTTCCCTCCTCCCTGCACACCCCCTCCCACCTGCATTCCCCCCACTTAGTTCATGTCCATGGGTGGTATATATAAGATCTTTGGCTTCTACATTTCCTACACTACTGTTAACCTCCCCCTGTCTATTTCTACCTACCATTTATGCTACTTATTCCCTGTACCTTTTCCCCCATCCCCCCTTCCCTCTATGTGATCTCCATTTCTGTGATTCTGTTCCTATTCTAGTTGTTTGTTTAATTCATTTTTGGTTTTGTTTTTTTAAGTTCAGTTGTTGATAGTTGTGAATTTGTTGTCATTTTACTGTTTATAGTTTTGATCTTCTTTTTCTTAGATAAGTCCCTTTAACATTTCATATATTAAGGGCTTGGTGATGATGAACTCCTTTAACTTAACCTTATCTGGGAAGCACTTTATCTGCCCTTCCATTCTAAATGATAGCTTTGCTGGATAGAGTAATCTTAGGTATATATATATAGGTTCTTGCCTTTCATGACTTTGAATACTTCTTTCTAGACCCTTCTTGCCTATAATGTTTCTTCTGAGAAATCAGCTGATGGTCTTATGGAAACCCCTTTGTAGGTAACTGTCTCCTTTTCTCTTGCTGCTTTTAAGATTCTCCAATTATCTTTAATCTTGGGTAACTTAATTATCATGTGCCTTGGTGTGTGCTTCATTGGGTCCAACCTCTTTGGGACTCTCCAAGCTTCCTGGACTTCCTGGAAGTCTATTTCTTTGGCCAGACTAGGGAAGTTCTCCTTCATTATGCTTTCGAATAAGTTTTCAATTTCTTGCTCTTCCTTTTCTCCTTCTGACACCCCTATGATTCTGGTGTTGGAGCATTTAAAGTTGTCCCAGAGGTTCCTAAGCCTCTCCTCATTTTTTTGAATTCTTGTTTCTTCATTCTGTTCTGGTTGAATGTTCATTTCTTCCTTCTGGTCCAAACCATTGATCTGAGTCCCAGTTTCCTTCTTGTCACTGTTGGTTCCCTGTATGCTTGCTTTCCTTTATTTCACTTTTCATAGCCTTCACTTTTAAAACCCATCATAACCAAATCAACAAACAACAAGTACTGGCCAGGTTGTGGAGAAAAGGGAACCCTAGTGCACTGTTGGTGGGAATGCAGACTGGTGTAGCCACTGTGGAAAACAGTATGGAATTTCCTCAGAAAGCTAATAATGGAACTGCCTTTTGACACAGCAATTGCACTGTTGGTATTATATCCTAAGAACCCTGAAACACCAATTCAAGAGAACCTATGCACCCTAATGTTCATAGCAGCACAATTTCCAATAGCCAAGTGCTGGAAGCTACCTAAGTGCTCATTAACAAATGATTGGATAAAAAAACTGTGGTACATTTATATGATGGAATACTACACAGCAGAAATAAAAAAGGAGTTCCTACCCTTTGTGACAGCTAGGACAGATGTGGAGAGCCTTATGCTAAGTGAGATAAGCCAGGTAGTGAAAGACAAATACCATCTGATCTCACCTATAAGTGGAACCTAATCAACTAAACAAACAAACAAGCAAAATATAACCAGAGACATTGAAATTAAGAACAAGCTGACAGTAACCAAAAAGGAGGTTGGAGGGGATATTGGAGGGCTTAGGAGGAAGCATTGTCAAGGATCTTGTATAAAGGACACATGGTCAAAGCCAAAAGAGGGTAGGATCAAAGGTGAGAGGTGGGGATGGCTAGGGTGGGGGAGAATGGTAGGGGAAATGGAGACAACTTCACTTGAACAACAGTAAAAAATAAACAAAAGTAAAAATAAAATGGATGGTGAAATAAAGAGCTTCCCAGACAAAAGAAGGCTAAAAGAGTACGTTTCCACCAAGCTTGACAAGAGATGCTAAAGGTACTGCTATGAAGAGGAGAAGAAAGAGAAAGTCAGAGAGAGAGAGGAAAACAGGTACAGAAAAATGGAAGTGAATAAATACTTGTCAAAAATAACCTTAAGTGTAAATGGATTAAATGCTCCAATCAAAAGACATAGGGTAGCTGAATGGATGAGAAAACACAACCCACATATATGCTGTCTACAAGAGACCCACCTGAGAACAAAAGATCTACACAGACTGAAAGTGAAGGAATGGAAAAAATATCCCAAGCAAATGGACATGAAAAAAAAAAGCCAGAGTAGCAATACTTATATCAGACAAAATAGATTTCAAAACCAAAGGCCATACAAGAGACAGAGAAGGACACTTCGTAATACTCAAGGGATGAATCCATCAAGAAGATACAACCATTGTAAACATATATGCACCCAACATAGGAACATTGACATATATCAGGAAAAACTGGGAGGACTCAAAGAAAAATATAGACAACAACACACTTATACTAAGAGATTTTAACACCCCACTGTCAACAATAGATAGATCTTCCAAAAACAATCAACAGGGATATTGTGGCATTGAATGACACTCTAGATCAAATATGGGCTTAATTGGTATGTACAGAACCTTTTACCCCAAAGAAGTAAAATACACATTCTTTTCAAATGCCCATGGAACATTTTCAAAGACAGACCACATGATAGGACACACAACAAGCCTCAACAAATTCAAGAAACCTGAAATCATATCAAGCATCTTCTCAAAATGGCTTGAAACTAGAAACCAACCTCAAGAAAAAAACTCAAAGATATTCAAATTCATGAAAACTGAGTTGTTAAACAATGAATGAGTCAATAACAGATCAAGGAAGAAATCAAAAAGTTTCTGGAAACTAATAAAAATGAAGACAAAACAGCCCAAAACCTATGGGACACTGTGAAAGCAGTCCTGAAAAGAAAGTTCATAGCAATACAGGCCTACCTAAAAAAGACAGAAATATTTCAAATGAACAGCCTAACCCTACACCTATAAAAACTAGAGGAAAAACAACAAACAAATCCCAGAGCAAATAAAGGAAGGAAATAATCAAGATCAGAACAGAATTAAATGACATAGAGACTAAAAGAACAATTCGAAGAATCAATAAATCCAGGAGCTGGTTCTTTGAAAAGATAAACAAAATCAGCAAGCCTTTAACCAGACTCACTAGAGAGAAAGAAAAAGAGAGATGACCCAAATAAATAAAACCAGAAACAAAAGAGACAAATACAACCAATATCACAGAAATACAAAGGGTTGTAAGAAATTAATATGAACAACTATATACCAAGAAATTTTAAAAGCTGGGTAAAATGGACAAATTTCTAGAAACATATAATCCTTCAAAACTAAGTCAAGAAGAAGCAGAAAGCCTGAACAGACCTACAACAGCTGGTGAAATTGAAGCAGTAATCCACAAACTCCTGGCACACAAAAGCCCAGGGCTGGATGGCTTCACAGGAGAATTTTACCAAACATTTAGGGGAGAGCTAACCCTGATTCTTCTCAAACTATTCAAAAAAAAAGAAGAAGAAGAGGGAGAGGGGAGGGGGAGGAGAAGGAGGAGGAAGACTCCAAAACTCTTTTTATGAGGCCAGTATTATCCTAATTCCAAAACCAGAGAAAGACACAACACAGAAAGAAAACTATAGGCCAATATGGCTGATGATCACAGATGCTAAAATCCTCAACAAAATACTGGCAAAAAGGATCCAGCAATACATTAAAATGATAATACCCCGTGATCAAATGGGATTCATCCCATGGATGCAAAAATGGTTCACTATATGCAAAGTAATAAATGTAATGTAACACATAAACAAATGGAAAGACAAAAACCACATGGTCATATCAGTAGATGCTGATAAAGCACTTGATAAACTACAGCACCCACTTACAATTAAAAAAACACTCAGCAAAGTGGGAGTAGAGGGAGAATCCCACAACATAATAAAGGTCATATATCAGAAACCTACAACCAACATCATACTCAAGGGGAAAATCTAAAACCTTTTCTTCTAACATCAGGCACAAGATGAGGGTGTCTGCTTTCACCACTTGTATTCAACATAGTCTTGGATGTTGTAGCCATGGGGATCAGACAAAAATAAATAAAAGGCATCCATATTGGAATGGAGGAAGTAAAGCTGTCACTGTTTGCTGATATCATGATAGTGTAAACAGAAAACCCTCTAGACTCCACCAAAAAACTACTCGACCTAATAAATGAATTTGGCAAAATGGTGGGATTCAGAAAGACAACATTCAGAAATTGATGGCATTTGGTTATACTGACAATGAAATATAAGAAACATAAATTAAGAAAAAAAATCCCATTTTCATTAGCAACAAGAAAAATAAAATACTTAAGAATAACCTTAACCAAGGTGGTGAAAGACCTGTACTCAGAAAACTACAAAACACTGAAGACAGATATTAAGAAAGATGCAAGTAAACGGAAGCACACACCGTGCTCATGAATTGGAAGATTTAACATCATTAAAATGCCCACACTCCCCAAAGCAGTCTATAGATTCAACACCATCCCTATCAAAATGTCAGTGACATATTTCACAGATGTAGAACAAACATTTAAAAAATGTGTATGGAAATAAATGACACTGAATAACCTCAGCAATCTAAGCAAAAAGAACAAAGTAGGAAGGATCATAGTACCTGATATCAAACTATATTATAAGGCCACGGTAATCAAAATGGTCTGGTACTGGCATAAGAAAAGACACATCAGTGGAACAGAATAGAGAGCCCAGAAATAAACCCATGTCAGTATGATCAGTTAGTATTTGACAAACGGGGCATGAACATAAAATGGAATAAAAATAGCTTCTTCACTAAATGGTGTTGGGAGATCTGAACAAGTACATGCAAAAAAATGAAACTCAACCACAAACTTACACCATATACAAAAATGAACTCAAGATGGATTAATAACTTATATGTAAGTCATGACACCATAAAAGCCCTGGAGGAGAGCATAGGCAGGAAATTTTCAGATATCCCGTGCAGCAATATGTTCACTGATACATCCCCCAATGCTGAACATCACTAGCCATCAAAGAGATGCAAATTAAAACCACAATAAGATACCACTTACCACCAGTCAGAATGGACATCATAAACAAATCAACAACCAACAAGTGCTGGCGAGGTTGTAGAGAAAAGGGAACCCTAGTCCACTGTCAGTGGGAATGCAAACTGATACAGCCACTGTCAAAAACAGTATGGAATTTCCTCAAAAAATCTAAAGATGAAACTGCCTTTTGATCCAGTGATCCCACTGCTGGGATTATACCCTAAGAATCCCAACTCACCAGTTTAAAAGAACCTAAGTGCTCAATGTTCATAGCAGTGTTATTTATGATAAACAAGTGCTGGAAACAGCCCAAGTGCCCATCAGTGAATGAGTGGACAAAAAAACTGTGGTACATATATACAATGGAAATAAAGAACAAATTGACAAAGACAAAAGGAGTAGGACAGGGGAAGAATGAGGAAAAGAAGAGGAAGGGTCAAGTAACATGTATCAGGGACCCATGAACATGGACAACAGGGTGGGGATTGCCTGTGGGAGTGAGGAGGTGGGCAAGGTGGGGAAGAGTAACAGGGCAAAGTTAGGACAATTATAATTGAACAACAATAAAAAATAGCTATTAAAACATTTAAAAAATAGGAATAGAAAAAAAGAATTTTCTTCCTTTTTAAAGCAGAATAATATCCCATTGCATATATAGACCATATTTGATTTACCAATTCATCCATCACTTGTGCATTGTTTGTCGTTGTTCTAACATGTGTCATTGCCTTTATGTTCCCAGCTAACAGCTAGTACTTTGCTCAACTAAGTGTAGGTAGACACTGAACAAATCTTTGTTGCCTATACTATAGTTCATTGTTTGTGTGTCTGCCTAATAGAAAAAAAATCAGAAGCTCCTCAAGGGCAGATAATGTAGAAGGATAAAATGGATATGTATTTATTAAATTAATGTAGAATGAAAATAATAATTACTACATCTTTTGAGAGCTCACTACTCACCAGGCACTGTGATAGATGAATGGATTCATAATAGTTCTCACCATGTTACTGTGAGAATGCCATTGTCCTCATCCATTTATAGAGGGAAAAGTTAAAAACATGGTAGAAGAGGGGTTTGAGCCCATGCAGTCCTTGCTCTACAGCCCATGCTGTTAACCACTAAGCTGAGCATTTCACATGAGAACCAAAAAGTTCATTTGGTTTTTAAGTAAAAATAAAAGACATACTCTTCATTTTCACCACTTTGTTAAACAATATATTCACCATTTTGTTCCACTACCTTCTGCTGTCTTTCAGGCAACTTCATAATTCCATCTCCCCAAAACTTTCTATCTTTCTGAGCAAACAACTATTACAGGTACCTTTTGCAGTCCTCCAGGGAACTGAAATTTTTCCATTAAGAGAAATTTGTAAAGACAGATATAAATGGAAATCTGAAGGTGCAATATCTGGTGAATATGGTGGATGAATCAGAAGTTTCCAGATAAGATGTAACAGTTTTTTGCCTGGTCATCAAAGAAACAGGCAATCCTGCAATATCCCAATGCAAGATTATGCATTTTCTATTAATTGATTCTGGACACCTTTAATCAGGTGCTGCTTTCAGAGCAGTACTCACTGGAATTAATCATTTGGTTTTCTGGAAGGGGCTCATAATAGAAGACTCCCTTCCAGTTCACCATATATACAACATCACCTTCTCCGGATGAAGACCAGCTTTTGGTGTGGTCAGCAGTAGTTCATTTAGCTTGCCCTGTAATCTCTTCCATTCCACATTATTGTAAAGTATCCACTTTTCATAGCCTGTCACAATTTGTTTTAAAAACAGAACATTTTCATTACAATTAAGTAGAGAACCTCATGTGGAAACACAGTCAAGAAGGGGTGTTTTTTTCACTTAACTTATGTGGAACCCAAACATCAAACCAATTAATATAACTAAGCTGGTGCAAATGATTTTCAGTTCTTTATTTGGATATTTTAGTATGTCAGCTATCTCCTACATGGTATAACATCGATTGTTTTCATGTCTTAATTTGATTGCTATCAACTTCAACTAGTCTACCCAACCCGTGGAGGATTATCCAGCAAGAAATGTCCAGCACAAAACTTCGCAAACCACTTTTGACAAGTTCCATCAGTCACAGCACCTTCTCCATACACTGCATACATCTTTTTTTTCCTTTTCAGTTGTGTTTTTACCTTTCTTGAAATAATAAATCATAATATGCCAAAAATGTTGCTTCCATCTTCAGTATTAAAAAGGCTGCACAAAAATTCACCAATTTGATGTTTTTTTAAATGCATGCTGATACAACAGCTGTCACAATACAATCTATCAAATTATTTCAAATGAAGTTAAAGACAACTAAGTCCTATTAGAGCCATCTTAGGGAAAAATATCAAACGAACTTGTTGGCCAACCCAAAAGCTTGAGAACAATTGCCATACCAAGAATATTTATTTCTAAGAACTCATCTGATTCATCCTGCCTCTGAGACTGTTTTCATTATCAGCCCATCTCCCTCCTGTGCAATTCCAATTCCCTTTCGTTGCTTTTACCTTGCAGTCTTTCCCACCCAAACTGTGTTCCTTCTGTCTATGATGTCATCCAACCCCACCATTCTTCAAGACATGCGTTCAGTCCCTCCTCCTTGAGGAAGCTTTTCGCAATTCCATGAACCCTCACATCCCCCTGAGAGGCTCCACAACACCTTTCAGCCCTTGGTTTATATATAGTGTCACACATTGTCATTTGAATGATTGGAGTATGCTATTCTTAACTTCCCCAGCTGCTCAAGAATGTAAGAAATTGGTTTTAAGAGTTTTCTTATCTGCTTCATAGTAAAAGCCTGTGGGTAGAAATAAACATGTTCAGTGATGTGCATCTACATTGGGACAACATCAGATTCTCCTATCTATCTTTCCTTTCAGCACATTGGTACATGATTTACTTAAAATATGAAAATAATTGCAAGACAGGCAGATATTGCTAAGTCCAACATCAACTTAGTGTGTTAAGACTAGAACTGCTGTCACCACATTTCTGGCGTCCCACAAGGGCACCTCAGTGATACCAAGAGAACTTTGCTAAGCATTTAAAATGCATACTATGCTGTTTACCTTTATTTTTGCTTCAAATCAGGGAACTTTGTGTAATCCAATTCACTTCATAAGAAAACGGTAGTGAATGTAGTTTGAGAACTAGAAAACTCATGGTATCTAGAACAAAGTGCCAAAATGTTTTCTAACATAAAATTTCCTTAAGATTAAAAAAATGTTTCCTCAACTGAGCATATGTTTGTTGATTTTAGAGAGAGAGGAGGGGGAAAGAGAGAAACATCAATGTGAGGAACATCAATTGGTTGCCTCCCATACATGCCCCAGCCCGGGATCAACCTGCAGCCTAGGTATGTACCCTGACTGGAATCGAACTCACAACCTTTTCGTGCATAGGACAATACTCCATCCAACTGAGCCACCCAGCCAGGGCTCCCTTAAGATTTAAACTGTATTCATGTATGGTGGATTTGTTCACAGTTTTTACATTTACTTTGTCTAATGTTTGTTAATTAATAAAAAAGTCTTTAAAATCAGACTATTTTTGAAACTTCACATCAGTATATAAAACAACATTTAAACAACATGTGTTTGAATCTCTAATATAGTCCAATATTTTGCTAGGCTATTTGAGGTTGAAGAACAGAATTAAACAGATAAGGGTGTTATCCTCACTGTTCGAATGCTAATTTTCATTCCTCCTGTCATTAGTGGCCAGGAGACTGGCAGCAGGTGACATCAGGTGTGAGACTGGTAGGGTTAGATGGGACCTCGGTCCAGCAACCTGGTACTTGAGTTCTGTCTAGGAAAGAATTCAGAGACAAGAATCAAACTAGAAGAGAAAGTTTAGTTAGAAAGTCACAGAGGTAGAAGAAATAAGCAGTAGAAGAAATGGGCTCAGAAGAGAAAAAGGTAAAGGTAAGGGGCCTGAGGGGATAACGGGAGTGGGGGAGGGGAAAACACAGGCTTTTAAGGGTGGAGATTTGGGGAGGTGCTAGGGGAGAAGCTCAATAAAATAAATATTCATCAACTTTCCAGGGGTGTCCTTTCAAGGCTGTGATCTCCATTCATTGGTCAGCCCAGGGCAGGGGTCATCAGTCAATGCCGCTGGTCCTTCGGTCAGTGTTGATGTGGCTTTTTGGGGCCTGGAGCTGAAACACAACAGAAGCCTAGATGCATTTCATGGGGGTCAGAACCTCGTTGTCCTGGGGCATACTGTTTCAGACCCCTTGTTTGTTCCCCCTCTGAGGGGGTACAACCAGTGTGACTAGTAATATGCCAGGGGAGGAGAGGTCTAGGGAGGGTCTGAACCACCTGAGCAAGATGTGAAAGGTCAGGGAGTCTAAACCACTTGACACTGATAGGAAAGGTCATGGGGTCTAAACCACATGATCAGTGACCTGATAGGGAAGGAAAGGTTACTCCTGAAGCCCTGGAGGCAAGGTCCCTGTTTTCCCAGTTTTGCCTGTTGCTAGGCACCCAGGGCTTTCTTCCCTGGTGACTGACACTATACGTGGCCCATTGTCCTTGCTCTGCTCAGGTGTCTAAATGCCTACCACATCTGGTCCTGGAACCCATTATTTGATTTCTGGTTTGTAAAATGATTTAAATGCAATTTGGACATGTGGTTTCTCTTACAATACATTAACAGTCCACAGACTGCCCTCCTGACCATTTGCGTCTCATAACCTGACCCAGTTTGGTGGTTTTCAGATTTTTTTGAGCTGCAAATATCAGTAGCTTCATTCTGTCTGCAGATTCCCCAGAATCTGTGGGGTTTTCATTACTTTGTTTTATCATTCAGTAGCTTCCCACCTCGTGTTCGCATGCTGTAATAAACTCCTGCCTGTGGCACTGAATCGTGTATGCCAATATTTCAGTCTTGGGTTTTTGGACATGGGGTGGAATCAGAGACAGTCAGCACACCTTCCCTTAAAATTTGCTGCTATTTTGGTTTTTAAAGCTGTCAGTTGAACAAGACTGCATTATTACCCTTTATGGATGATATTTCCAAAAGCTACTTAATATTACTTTGGCTGTAGGAGTAAGAAAGAAAAAGGAGACAGCTATTTCAATAAAGTGTAAAATATTTTATTGCAGAGTATTATATACAAAAAGGAAATGTCTCCCTTCTTTTCTATTAAAAAATGTAAAAAAATTAACCACAATACTTTTAAAGTATATTGTGATTAGGTCATAGGGTGAACTCCACTGTTAAGAATGGAAAATTATCTACACGGGTTATTTCCATCAAATACTGAAAAGAAAAGAGATAAAACAACAGCAAGTTGTCTAAATGGCACAAACTGGAAGGAAGACTGTGTGCCCAACAGTAGTCGGCTGCCACTGTGCTGGCACCAGCAAGTTGGTTTGCAAAACTCACTGCAGCCTTCGGTTTCTTGGGCATTGTTACTGCACTGAATTAGTGGCTACTTATCTTTCCTGAACTGTTTTTCCTCTTCTCTTAAAAATTGTTATGTGCTGCCCTGGCTGCTGTGGCTCAGTGGATTGAGTGCTGGCCCAAGAACCACAGGTTCACCGGTTCAGTTTCCAGTCAGGGCACATGCCTAGGTTGCAGGCCAGGTCCCTGGTCGGGGGCGCCAGAGAGGAAACCACACATGGGTGTTTGTCTCCCTCTCTTTCTCCTTCCCTTCCCCTCTCTAAAAATAAATAAAATCTTTCAAAGAATCGTTATATATCTGTTCCAAAAGTCTTTGTGCAGTTTTAACCTTTATTAACCTCTAAAATATCAAATGCTACTGAAAGACCAGCTATTAAGTTTTTTTAGTAATGACTTTTTAAAATTAAATTCAGCTATCCACTATCTTGTGCTATATAACACTCTAGTCATTTTTCAGACTAGCTCAGCATCTCCTATATCTAGGTCTGTCATGAATTGAAGCAGTTTCCTTGAATATTTCCACCCAGTTGTTAAACTTCTGTGTAGAGAAACAAATATTATTTTTTATTGAGATGAAAACCAAATTTTGTTTCTTATTGCCATCATGGACTTGATTTCAGCTAACCAGAGGACAGGTGCAATTTTTTTTTGACATTTGCCAACTTCAGTCAGAGGGACTGAAACAAAAGCAAATTTCAAAATCATTACAGTGTACAAAATTCATAAAACGAAATAATTTAAAAGAAGCATAAGTAATTAAACTTTCAAATGCGCTAGAATTCTGAGACACCCCGTCTGTCTTAAACATCAAGAAGAAGAGTGAGGAAGACATCACCTTGCTTTATCTTTGACCTTTTGACCCACATTTTGTGCCTTTCCTGCTCTCCCTGATGTGACCAGGGCCTTTCCCCACCTATTTTTTGGCCCCAGCCTGTCCCTGAACCAGCCGCCTCTGCCCCTCTGTGGGCACCAGGCTGCTGCAGGGCAGCCCTTTATCTCTGCAGGTGGGCGTGCGCTGCACGGTGAGGGCGCTGCCGCCGTTGCCTGGCAACAGATGCTCGCATTGCCAGCAATTTCTCCTAGAGTTCTGTGCTCCACCTACAGCTGTGCTCCCCCTTCTCCAGGTGAGCCAGCTAGGATTCTGAATTCTGATCCCATGGTTGGAAACATGAATTAGGATCAGTTTCCCAGATCAGACAAGGAAAAGGCCAGGTGACTGAGGTTTTTTTTTTTTTTAAAGGTGTGTTATGCCCCTACCTGATAAATGTAGGACTAAGTAAAGATTGACTTTGCATTTCTTTTTTTTTTTTTATTTTAATGATTGTTTAAGTACATTTTTCTCCCCTTTACTCCCAATCACGCCCACCCACCCGACTTTGCATTTCTTTTAAGAAACACTGCATCACTATGTAAGAACATTGATTTTACATTTCAGAGTGTTTAGCCCTGTACTGTGGAACACGCCATAGGTCGTACAGTGCAGATCTGTTTTATTAGATTTGTTCATCTAACCATGTCAAATTCAACATATAAAAAGTCACCTTTAACCCTAACTCCTAATTCTTAACAAGTGGAAATATTTTGCTATATTTTTAGGGTAAATATCAGGCTGCCTGAAAAATGTGGCTTCTGGGTTGTAATTTAATTCTCCCTTTATAAGTTTTAATGGGATTTGTTTTGTCCCCTCCTCACAATTTACAGAAATCTTGGCATTAAAAAAAATGACAAATCCTTATAAACCTTCCACTATACTGTGCTATTTTTTATATACCTTCTCTCACCTTCTGGCTGCTCTATTAGCCACACTACAGGCCAGGATGATACTGCCATGTGTGAATATTTGTTAACACAGGTGTGAGGTCTGAAGATAATGCTAAGTAGTCTCCTTTCACAAATTAGAACCTTTGGCCTACCTCAGAATGTAGCATAGCACTGTATGTTGGCTTCAGCCTATGTCAAAAAGAGTGATTTAATGCTTTTTTTAAAGAGTACTTTTGTTTTCATTGTGGTACTAAACTGCACAAGTATTTTATAAATTTAAAATTTGGCCATGAGATTCTTTTTTTATTTAAATTATTTTATTGTTGTTCAATTACAGTTGTTCATATTTTCTCCCCACCCCCTCCAAACCCACCTCCTCCCTTGCTTCCAACCCTCCCCTTTGGTTTTGTCCATGTGTCCTTTATAGTAGTTCCTGAAAACCCTTCTCCCCACCGTCCCCTCCCATCTCCCCTCTAGCTATTGTTAGATTGTTCTTAATTTCAGTGATTCTGGCCATAAATTCTTTTACTGAGAGCCCACGTTGCAAGCAAGAATGATTTTTGGCATTTGTGAATTCATTAATCTATTCAGCAAAGATTCAAGGGGCAACTGCCCCTGGTCAGGCACTGAACTAGGCACAGGTACAGCAGGTGCAAAGGACAGACTCAACACAGCCCTCATGGAGTCTGCAGTCTAGTGGAGTTTTGAAAGAACAGTAAACAGAACAATTCTAATGTAGGGTGCTAGTGAGATAATGGAACCTGGAGAAGGGGCATCTAATCCTGATTGTGGAGGCAGTGGTGAGGTTAGAAGAATAACTAGGAGTTAGCCAACTGAAGAAGGGGCCAAGGTTTTCCAGAGAGAGGAGCAGCACCAGCACATGTAGCCAAGTGATGAACTACGGTGTTTAGGAAGTACAAGTAGAAGAACAGATGGGGGATGGGGAGAGAAATGAGAGCTGAAGCCCCAGAGTTTACACTGACCCAGTCTTGAAGGGCCATGGCCAGGGGCTTGTAGGTGGTGGTAAGTGACATGGTCAGATTTGTATTGTCACTGTGGCAACTTTGTGCAGGGTGCACTGGAGTAAGTGAGCAGAAGGCCACCGCTGAAACCCAAGTTAGATTAGTGGTCTAAGACGATGGCAGTGGCAGATGGGGTGGAAAGGACAGTACAGATTCAGGACACAGATCAACAAGATTCTGTTTAGGTTGGCAAGCAGGAGTCAGGAGTGACTTCCATGTTCCAGTTGGACAATGGGGCCTTTATTCCCAGAGAGGAGTAGGCTGGAGATCTGGGGTGGACATTGGGGATTAGCTCAGGCTTTGGCAGGGAGAGTTGGAGATCCCTGTGAGGTATAGAGGTAGTAGTGTACTGGGAGATAGCAGTGGACTGGAGAGTCAGCTGGGCTGGAGATCTGATATGAAAGTAGCCAGATCTGTATGTACAGAATATGCAAGATACAGTCATCCTCACCAGGAGTGTGCCTAAGTGGAGAAAAGCTGTTCTGGGTCGAAGGCACCTCCACCCAGTGGAGAAGTGGAGGATCAACCAGCCAGAGGGCAGGCAGGAAATCAAAAAGACCATCTGGTTGAGGCCAAAGGACAAAAGCATCTCAAAAAGAGTCAGAGCCGACTCCACGGAGAAGTCAAAGAAGTTTAAAGACCAAAGTTTAGCCACTGGGAGACACTGATGACCCTGGTGAGAATAGTTCCAGTGTGGGGAGGTGGGCTGGCAGAGGCTGTGATGTGAACAGGCAGTAAGAAAGGACAAGTGGGAGTCACATTCTCTTTTTAACTCTTGTCTGTAGTGGACAGGAGGAAAGCTGGTGGAACTTACCAGGGACTTGCCATTGAAGGAGGGCTGTTGGTTTTAAATGAGACAGCATTGAATGTATTTCTACACTTCTAGGGAACAAGCCAATAGAAAAGAGGTTGAACAAAGAGCGGATATCAGAGGAGAGGGGACACATTGACAGGGTGAAGACTGCCATGACCCTGGGCTCAGAGACAACATTGCAGGAGCCCCCACTAGATGGGGGTTTGCTCTCTGTGCAGGAAAAGGCCAAGCCATCTAGAAAGTGAGGGAAATGTTGTGGATTTAGAGAAAAGTGGGGCACCTGAAGACAGAGCTTAGGAAAGGCATGTAAAAGAATCCTTGTGCAGTGCCTGGGCCCTTAGAGCCTAGAGAGCATCAACTTGTGACAACTCACAGGGAAGTTAGCTCCACAGCACAGTGCTGGCCCAGGACAGCTGCCCGGTCACCTCTTTTGCCCTCCTTCCTTCAGGTACAGCAACCCAAGTGCAAAGAGGCTGGCTTCCCCTCCGGGCTGACTGTAGTAGCAACGGAGGGACCTACCTCCCTCTCAGTCACAATACTTGAGTACACATGCCTGTCCCCTGCCTTCATTTGTTCCTGGCTATAATGCCAATTTAGAGGCCCAAGTGTCCTGGAGAAAAGGAGCACAGCTGTTCAGAGAACTGCAAAGGAAAACGGGGGCTGGAGGTAAAGACAAGAGGCTAAGGGAGGCGGCCGTGTGGGTGTGCTGGAATAGTCTAGAAAATGAAGGGAACAAAGGCGGTGTGACTGGTGAGTTTCTTACAGAGCCTCCTCCCTGATAGAATATGTATGATCCTGCGTGAGGCCTCCCCTGCCTGAGAGCAGGGAAGCATCCCAAGGACTGGCAGGGAGCTCTCACCCAGACTCACTCTCCTGGGGTGGGGGTATGAGACAGTCATTAGGCAGTGGTTGGGACACCACGTGGGTGAGCTTCTCAAGGGCCAGCACTTTTAGTGCTAGCGCCACTCCGTCCACCCGGAACCAGCAACCAGCGTACAGCCACTGCCCTCTATCTCCAGCTGGCCAGCTCCCCCTTCCCAGCAGCGTGGAAGCCCCAGCGGAATTCAGACCCGGAGGGAGCGCAGGTCTCGCGCAGGAGGCAGAGAGGGGAGCGGGAGGCTAGCGTGTAGGTGCCCATAGTCACCCTGTGGGAACTCAGCAACACAGTCCGTTGCTCCCGCCGCTCTCGGCCACCACTCTTCCAGGTCCCGCACCGGGCAGAGCACACAGCCTCCTCCGGGTCCTCTCTGGGCGCTGTGTACCTGGGGGCGGGGCTGAGCCGGGCAGAGCTCCGAGGGGGAACACCGGGCAAGAGGAGTGCCCAGCGCCAAGCGGCTGGTTCCAGCAGAGCCTGGTGCTCTCTGCCCCTTTCACCATTCACTGTATGCCATTTATCCAGCAAATAATTCTGAACAGATATCTTTAAAAAAGCCTTTGACTCCGTGCGTCTTCCCTGCATCCTTTTTAGTTACGAATTTGTGGTGGGCAGGGGGAGGGAGAAGAACGCGTTCTGATTGGAAAACACCGAGAGACCAGACCATCTCTTTCAGCAGCAAGGAAAAGAAGCCGTCGCAGGATCCGCACGTTATCTACAACTCTCTTTTGCTTTTTGTACAAATTCCTACTGTGCCTGACGTCCAACCAAGCAGGCAGGCATGGGCTGTTTGGGCAACAGCAAGACAACAGAAGACCAGGGCGTCGATGAGAAAGAAAGACGCGAGGCCAACAAAAAGATCGAGAAGCAGTTGCAGAAAGAGCGCCTGGCTTACAAAGCGACTCACCGCCTGCTGCTACTGGGTAAGGAGGGAGGGCACTCGCCACGGGTCCTGGCCAGAGCAGAGCGCACAGCCAGCGACTCTGGCCAGCTCCTCCAGCCCAGAGCTGCCCTGTAACTTGACTGAGAATGCGTGTGTTGGGGTAGGATAATTGCTCAATGTGTGTTGGCATGAAAGATGGCAAAGGCAAAGGGCTACGGATCACAGCATTCTTTTTGTTTGTTTGTAGGGGCTGGTGAGTCTGGGAAAAGCACTATTGTCAAACAAATGAGGATCCTGCACGTCAATGGATTTAATCCAGAGTAAGGAATGATCAATTTCGATTTTGCCTCTGAACTGTGTGCAAACTTTATAACTTCTTTCTCAACCTCTCCAAAAGTGCTTTCTCTAGGCAGTCAATTTAATCAATGAATGCACCTTTAAGGGAGAAGAATATAGGAGTGTATTGTTGAATTTGGTATATTATATTGGGTTGACCAAAAAGTTTGTGTGTTTTTTTCCATAAAATACCTCTAGTAGTGCTTCGTTAGTTGTCTTTAACTTCATTCTAAACAGTTTTGTTAAATTGTATTGTGACAGCTGTCATATCCACATGCATTTGAAAAAAAAAACATCAAATTGGTGAATTTTGAGTAGCCATTTTAATATTGGCAACATTTTGGCATATTATGCTTTATTATTTCAAGAAAGGTAAGCACACAGCTGAAAAACAACAAAAAAGATGTGTGCAGTGTATGGAGAAGGTGCTGTGACTGATAGAAGTTGTCAGATGTGGTTTCGAGTTTTCCGTGCTGGCGATTTCTCACCGGATGATGCTCCACAGTTGAGCAGACCAGTTGAAACTGATGATAATCAAATTAACACATGAAAACAATCAATGCTTATACCATGCCGGAGGTAGCTGACATACTCAAAATACCAAGTCAATAAAATTCTTGACGAAAATGAAAAAATGTGTCTTTTATTTATGGGCTTTATGGACAAAACCATATGGATTTTTTGGCCAACCCAATACATAGGTAAATCCTTTTTATAACAGTGTCTAGATCAAAAAGTAAAGTAACTTGCTTAACAAAATAGGATTTATTAGGCATTCTTGAGGTATTGATCTGTATTTTTGGTATTGCTCTGAACACAACCAATATGTCAATATTTACTTTTCTCTGTATCTTTTGTTTGCATCTATTTTAATTCATATCTGTCAATACATGGATAGATTAAAATCAAATATATTTATAAGTATAGCTGTATAGGTTTTATATGCAATATTCATGACAAGTTTGCCACATTTTGTGTAACTTTTGTGGTTCTTTAAAGCTATTCAAATTGGTTTAGAGTACAAATTAGAAAAGAGGGCTGTTTTCCTTTCCCGGATAAAAGCTTTGCAGATAAAAACTGTTGTCCTGGGGGCTGATACTGACCTCTAGGAAAGCCAGTTTAGCCAGGTGACCCAGCTGGAAATTTAACATCCCACTCAATTCATTCAGATCAGCGCTAACAATAAATTAATAACACTTCTATTTTAATTATTTAATTTAATAATGTTCTCTTTTAACAGGGAAAAGAAGCAGAAAATTCTGGACATTCGGAAAAATGTTAAAGATGCTATTGTGGTAAGGATTTTTATTTAAATGCTTGTTTACTAAAAAAGTTAAGCACTATTCTCTCTGAAACTATGTAGACAGAAATACATTAGATTACCACACATGGAGCCTAAGTAGTATGTTTATCCACATATATATTTTTCTTTATTCCATTTCAGACAATCGTTTCAGCGATGAGTACTATAATACCTCCAGTTCCACTGGCCAACCCAGAAAACCAATTTCGATCAGATTATATCAAGAGTATAGCCCCTATCACCGACTTTGAATATTCCCAGGTACGTAAACCCTTATTGAAATATTTTAGGTGGTGCAGATGGAACCGTTTTTAATGAGGTGGCTTACTGAGAATCAATGTTAATGTTAATTCATTATTAACTATCTTCAAAATCTAACTCTGCTTAAGAGAAATGCTTTCTTTTGTATCAAAATATTAACAATAGGATTAGAAAAAATGCTTTTGTGAATGTATTAGGGAGATTGATATTCAGGAAGACAGCATACCTTTAAGAAATATCTCTAGTACTTTTTCCTATATGTATTTCTGAATTAACAATTAAGTGGTTTCCAAGATAATAAATGAGTAAAGGTTCCATGAGTAGAGAGAAGTACTCTCTGATATGTGATTGCCTCTGACGGAAGAAATAGGAAGAACAGAATTCAGTTTACTTTTAAGGTATGTATCCTTCAGATCAAATGAGAAGAGAATACATACTGTAAATAATAACATGGATTACTTCTGAGCATTTACTATCTGGTAGGAAAATGTAGCTCATTTTACATCTGCAGGATTTAGGCCTGCTTTCCTAATCACTTGGATGACAGTATTGCTTATGTAATAGGATATGAATATTAATTTTCTCTTATTTGTGAATAAACATTTCTTTAAAATATTGCTATTTGGCAATTAGATTAAGCATGTTTCAAAGCAAAATATATTTGTTAAATTCCTCAGGAAATCATTTTTGTTACAGTTGTGCCAAAAAAGTGTATAGGTGTGCTGTGTATGTGTACCCATCAGTAACAGTACTTCAAACTTTTCACTGCCTGGCATGGTGGTCTTGAGACATTTTTCATCCTCAGAATCCTGTCCTCCAAGGGAAACAGATGCAGAACTTGTGTGTACAATAGATAGGTTCTGCCCTGTTTTCACCAAAGTGCGGGCCAGTGTGTGCCTGCTCAGCCCTCCCCCTTCTCTTGAACACAACAGGGCTTTGTATCGAGATGGCAGATAATTACTTTTCTTTATTTTTTTCAAGCTTTTATTTGCACCCTGTAATGTATTTACAGCACATTATTATTTACAGCTTTTATTTGTTGCTTCTGATAGGCATTGCAATGTAACTAGTGAGCTTTCTACAATTTCTAAAAAGGAGTTGGGGGAGCAAAATGGCTAGAAAGAGATAAGGCATCTGTCATAGCAGTGCCCACTTTTTTTTACTAAACTGTGTCTATAATCGATTAGATGGCTTACAGGGGCTTAAACAGTGATCACCTCCCCCAACCAGCTTCGTGCCAAGCTGAGCCTTCCGTGAGTGGCAGGGCTGAGACCAGAAGTGGACACAGAGAAGTGCAGAAGGGGGTGGCCTTTGCCGGGATCTACAGATGACTCAGTGGGGCTGAGAGCAGGTTGGAGACCAACAGCTGAAACAACGGAGGGGAAAGCAGACAGGTTACAAGGGCCCTGAGTGCTTGCCAAGAGATTCTAGTTCCTCCCAAGGCTGCGGGGAGCCATTTGTCAAGCCTAGTCAGGGAGCCACGAAATGCAAGTTGTCTTTGGCTGCTTTTGCGTATCTGCCCTTGGAATGGTGCTTTGGGAGTTTGTCTGTCATTGAGCAAAGGACATTTACTCCATCAGAAACCTTCTAAGCCTCACATTGCTTATGTCAAAATGCTAAGAAAGAATGGAACCACCATAGAATTAGTATTATACTTTGTTTGCACATCTGATATACTAATAAAAGGAATTGCTATCAAGGAGTTGCTTGAAGTATTTGAATAAAATACTTCAGTGAGATCTACAGCTTCAATGAAGATACTTTTTAAATTTTTACTTTTTCTTTGAAGTATTATCATAAGGTGTATTCCTAATAATTAATTTTTTATTTTGAAACTATTTTAAACGTACCCCCAAAACATAAACATAGTACAAAGAACTCCCATATACCCTTCACCTAGACTTATCAATAGATACTATTCGGCCATACTAGCACACATTTTTTATGAACCATTTGAGAGTTGGTTGCAGAAATCCTGCTCTTTTACTTCTAAATACTTCAGTATATATTTCTTATGACCAAGGACATCCACTTACATCACCACGGCACATTTATTGGAATTTAGAAGATTTGACATTAATACAGTGCTATTTTGTAATCTACAAATATTATTCAAGTTTTAACAATTGTCCCAATAATAAATAATATAGTGAAACTATGTAATAGTAATAACAATAACTCTGGTCAGTAATCCAATCCAGAAACAAGGACTGCATTTAATTTCTATTTCTCCTTTATTCTAGAACAGTACCTCAGCCTTCCTTTTTTTTTCCCATGACATTAACCAGACATCTATGTTATGGAATGCCCTTTCTATGGTTCCTCTAGAAACTATAGACTTGGTTTGTGACTAGACTTGGTTAGTGCTTTGGCATCAAAAACACAGAAGTGATCTATCCTTCCCAAGAACTAAGGACGTTAATGCTGATCACTTAATGAGATGCTGTCTGCCATGTGTCTCTTCCATAGAGGTACCTTTCTTTTCCCCTTAGTAATACTTAAGTATGCTTAGGAATGTCCTTTGAGACTATAAAAATGTCCTGTTGTTATCAAAATTGTTATACTTTAGTTTTAGCACACTAACACATTTTATCTACAATAAATATTTGAGAGGTAATGCTTTTGTCAGTTCTTCTGACTACTTCTAAATGCCACAATGAAAATGAAATAGAACGTGGATCGTGGTGCTGCTTTTCATGTAATAAAAGCACATCATTAGAGGATCCACCAAAGCAGCACCATCTTGTCCACACCAACATGCCAAGAGAACTGCGCTTCAGCCACAATTTCCGTTACGTATTCCTTCTTGTAGAAAATGCATTTGCACCCAGGCTTGTGTGGCTCAGCGGATTGAACACCAGCCTGCAGACCAAAAGGCTGCCAGTTCAATTCCCGGTTAGGGCATATGCTTGGGTTGCACACCAGATCCCCAGTTGGGGGCGTGCAAGAGGCAACCACACATTAATGTTTCTCTTACACATTGATGTTTCTCTCCCTCTCTCTATTCCTCTTTTCCCCTCCCTCTAAAAATAAATAAATAAAATCTTTAAAAAAAAGAAAATACATTTGAATGGTCACAAAGTAAAGCAACATTTTTAAAATTTCTTGGATGTCAGTGAAACTTCAAATCCTTTGAAAATGTGTTGTTAAACTTCATCTTGAATTTGGATGTATTGGAAGCTTGTTGCCTGGTTTACCAATGCAGAAGTTCACATGTAAAGATACTTGCTGTTTTCAGAAGGATATAACATTAAATATACCTCAGTATTAGAGCATTTTGTCCTTATTGGTAGTTTTACATAACTCTGAGAGAAAATGTTTTGAACTTTTCAGGGCTCTCTTGGGAAATGATGAAAGGAGCAGTAGGCTACTCATATGTCAAATCAAGATTTGAATGAGTTGACACATGTGGTTTGTGAGAAAGGTACACTGATGTTTTTAGAGGCAAAATAATGAGTTTTGCATGAGGATGTCATCCATAGGTGTATGGGGTTTTTCCTTCACCTCTCAAAATAATCGCATAGAATTTTTATTCTGTCCTTTATTATGGCTAATTGTTTGAATTAAATCAACTTTATGGGTAACAGTCTCACTACACAAAGCAATTTTATTTTTAAAATTGGATTTGTATTTGTTTAAATAAGAAGTATTTGTTTATGGTACAAAATCTAAAAGACATAAAAGAATGAAAAGTCTCCCTCTGACTCCTCCTGCTCCAGGTACCCCAGTCTTGTCCCCAGAGACAGACAGTGTGGCATAACATACTTTTATCTTACAGTGAATAATCATTTATAAAATTTAATTGCAGTTAATATTATTAGTATGGAGAAAATATCTAGCCTGAATTGCCAAGTAAATATTTTTCAAGTACAATTTAATGTTAAAGTAAATTGTGTGGAAATCATTTTGGTACCTAGACAAAATGCCAAGTACTTGATTATGAAAATACAGAAAGATTGCATTAGGCATTCATTAAATGATGACATTTTAAAGTATAGAAGCCACCAGCTTCATGACTCTGAGGGAAATAACAAATTATGTAATTAACACAAATAGGACCCTTGGAAGACATTTGACCTTTAGGTTCTATGTAGCTAATAATCTGTTAGAGCATTTGGTAGCTCTTTGATACTGTTTCTCTAACCATTTAAGCCTGTGCCATGTGTCGTCTTTCTCACATGAGTTTCCTGTTCATTCTATGCTCATCCTGCATTTTCCCTCTTGGTCCTGGAACATTCTGCCAGCCCCACATTGTTTTTCTTTTACAGAGATAGTTTAAAATTTCTACCCAAGAAAAGACAAAAAACCTGGCTTCCTTCCCAAGTGATGTAGGTTACGCTTACCTACATCTGTACATTGTATGTGTTACTCTTTCCCATCAGTTCTTGCTCTCACCACTTTCAAAACCTGTCTGCTGGCCCTGACCCAGTGGCTCAGTTGTTTGGAGAGCCATCCTGTACACCAAAAGGTTGAGAGTTCAGTTCCCAGTCAGGGCACGTATGGGAGGCAACCAATTGATGTATTTCTCTCACATCGATGTTTCTCTCTCTCTCTTACTCAAATCAATAAACATATCCTTGGGTGAGGATTTAAAAAAAGAAACCTGCCTATTGTTTTTTCAATATCCTCTACCTAAAAAAACTAAGATTCTCAAGAACACAGTATACATTTTGTATATTTGTCCTTAAGGACCATCTTGAGCACTTAGTAAGTATTCAGAGTTGAGTGAGTTTAAGTTCCTCCAACTAACAAGGCTGGACTGACTTACAAAGCTGATTATGTGTCATGATTTCAACTGTTTAACTTTTATGCCCATTCTTTTATTTAAAGCTAATATAATGGTTGGGCACGTTGAGTTTTGCCATTTACTTGGGGTAGAAACCATATCCTCCTTGCTTGGCACATGCAGTCGTGTGCTGCACAGCACTGTTTAGTCAACAGTGGATGGCCCATATGACAGTGGTGCCATAGATTATGATGGAGCTGAAAAATTCCTATCACCTAGTGAGTGAGGTCATGGCCATCATAACATTGTAGCACAACACATTAGTCACATAATGCTGGTTTGTGGTTATGCTGGTATAAACAAGCCTACTGTACTACCAATCATATAAAAGTATAACACATACAGTTATGTACAGTACCTAATACTGGATGATAATAATAATAAGTTACTATGTTACTGGTTTATGTGCTTACTATACTATACCTTTTATTATCTTAGAGTGTATTTTTTCTACTTATTAAGAAAGTTTGCTGTAGAACAGTGTGCTATGTTAGCCAGCAGCAGACTCATACAACTCATGTTACTGCATCCTTGATTGCATCCTTTCTCTTGTGCTTGATTTAATCTCATGTTGTTATGTTTATCATGGCACCTAAGCATACAAAATCCACTGCTAATGTTGCCAGTAAGGGGCCATGGTGAGCAATTGACTTGGAAATGAAATTAACAGTGATCAAGGACTACAAATGTGGAAAATCAGTGATGGTTGTTGCTCACCAGTCAGGCACGTCCCATTCCACCATAGCTATGATCTTGAAGAACAAGGCCAAAGTGATGGAAGCTGTTAAAAGATCTGCTTCATCGGAGACAATGAGACGAACAAAAATTTGAGAAAGGCCCATGTCAGACATGGAGAAACTTCTAATGACCTAGATTAAAGATCAGACACAGACCCATGTCCCTCTCAGCACCATGACCATCACAGCCAAAGCAAAAAGGTTATGATGTTGAAAAGGCTGGACCCAACTATGATGTTGAACTTACTGCTAGTTCTATGTGGCTTAACCAATTCAAGAATCATTCATTATTCATTACATAATGTGAAAGTGAGTAGTTAGTCTACGAGTGCTGGTGTGAAGGCAACTAAAGAATTTTTGAAACCTCTAATAAGCTGATTGTGAAATAAAATTACTTGCAAGAGCAAATATTTATATGAATAAAAACTCCCAGTTCTACAAGCCCTTTCTTCCATAAGGAGACCAAGTCAGTGCTAGGTGTTAAGGCTTTCAAGGACAAGATAAGAATCTTGCTTGAGTGCAGTGTTGCAAGTTAGAAATTGAAACCCTTTGTGATCTGTCACAGTGAAAACCCCCGGGCCTTCAAACACATCAATAAACACACATTGTCAGTGTACCACAGGAGGAATAAGAAGTCATGTATGACCCAGCTCCTCTTCCAAGATGCCTTCCTGCATTGCCCTGTCAGAAAAATGAAGTACTGTTTGGAGAATAGCATACCTTTCAAGATTTTGCTTATTGTTGATAATTCTCCAGGACAATTCTCCTTTTATTGAAGATATTTTCCCCAATGTCAATGAGGTATTTCTCCCTTCAAATGCCATCTCTTTATTCAAACCAATGGACCAAGAAGTTAGAGCAACTTTTAAGGCCTAGTAACTGAGGAGGACCTTTGTCCAGTCTATTGCTGCGACTGAGGGAGACACTGATGCAATTATGGAAGGATTACGAACATCTGTACATCAAGAACCTTGCTTGGGCTTGGTATGATATCACCAAGGAGTATATGAATGGCATTTGGAAGAAGACACTCAAGAAGTTCATCCACAACGTCACAGGATTTGCCAGGAATAAAGAAGTTGTAAAAATAACAGTGCTGTGGCTGAAATGGCAAACAATTTGAACCCAGATAAGGTTGACATGGAAGATCTCCTGGAGATGGTTCCTGAGAAACTGACTAATGAGAAGTTGTCAGACCTAAACAGAAACACATAGCTGAAGAAGAGGCAAGAGAAAGGAAACCACAGGAGAAAAAGAAGAACCACATACCTGCCCCAGGAAAATTCACAGTGAAAGGGCTAGTAGAAGCTTTTGCAGACTTTAACAAGCTCCTTAAAAAGTTTGAAAGGTTTTCATTAATGAAGAGGAATGTTCATGGTACAATTATCTGCTTATAAACAAGTTTATGATAAAAAAATAAACAAACCAAGCAAACTTCCATGGATGTATTTCTGAAAAGAGTCACGCTTCCTCAAGAAGAGCCTTGGACAGGTCCTTCCGGAGGGATTCTAGAGGAAAATACTGTTATCCTAGGAGATGACAGCTCTGTGCACATTATTGCCCCTGAAGACCTCCCAGTGGGACAAGAAGTGGAGGTGGAAGCCAGTGGTATTGATGATTCTGACCTGTATAGGGCTGGGCTAATATATGTGTACCTTACTTTTTAACAAAAAAGTTTTAAAAGCTTTTTAAAAATTAATAGAGCAAAGCTTATAAAACAGGATATAAAGAAATAGCTGCACAATGTGTTTGTTTTAAGCTGTTATTACAAAAGAGTCAGAAAGCTGAAAAATTTAAATGTTTATGAAGTTACCATAAACTAAGTTCAATGTATTGAAGAAAGAAAAAAATTTATAAATTAGTGTAGTCCAAGAGTACAGAGTTTTTAAAGTCTACGGTAGTGCGCAGTACTGTCCCAGGCCTTCACATTCACTCACCACTTACTCACTGACTCACCCAGAGCAACTTCCAGTTCTGCACACTCCATGGTAAGTGCCCTGTATGGATATATCATTTCTTATCTTTTATAACATATTTTTACTCTTCCTTTTCTATGTTTAGGTATGTTTAGGCTATAAATTCTTACCATTGTTACAGTTGCCTACAATATTAGTACAGTGACATGCCGTGCAGGTTTGTAGCCTAGGAGCAGTAGACTATACCATACAGCCTAGGTGTGCAGTAGCTGTACGATCTAGATTTCTGTAAGTACACACAACAAAATTGCCTAATGATGTGTTTCTCAGAATGTATCCCCATTGCTAAGTAATGTGTGACTATAGTTATGTTCAAGAAATGTGTGCTAAAGTCAAGTATTTGCCATGTGCTGAGCACTGTACTTAGGACTGTGAATTATGCAAAGTCTAAATTGTGAAGTCTAGCCTCAAAAAACTTAAGAGTTAGTGAAGAAACAAGATGTATGTAACATATGTTATATGTAATATATAATGTGTAAAATTAATGAACAATAAAATATCATGTAATTTACACCCTGAAAGGTGTGGCTCAGTGGATTGGGCCTCCTCCTGCAAACCAAAAGGTTGCCGGTTCAATTTTCTCTCAGGGCACATATCTCGATTGTGGGCCAGGTGCCTGCTTGGGGGTGTGTGATAAACAACCAGTCAAAGTTTTTCTCACATATCAATGTTTCTCCCTCTCTTTTTCTCCCTCCCTTCCTCTCTCTCTAAAAATAAATTTTAAAATATTTCAAATATATATATCATGTAATATAATGCTAACTTATATGGTCTAGACTAGAAATTCTGGAAGGACTATAGGGCTCAGACTGAGGGCTTCACAATAACACCCAGTAAGTGGGGCTTCTGGGAGAGTAACATATTCATTAGCAGAGCACTAAGAACTAAACAATGGAATTTCAGGGGGAAAGGGGAAGGGTTTACAGGAACAAATATAAAGAACACATGGTCAAATACTAGGGGGGTGGAAATGGGAGAGAGGTGGGGAGCACTGTGGGGCGGTGGGCTGGGATGGGAGTAAAAGAAAACTGTACTTGAACAACAATTAAAATAAAATGAAGGGAGGGAGGGAGCGAGGGAGGGAGGGGCCAAATAATGGTGGAAATACCCAGCTTAGCTAAAGTCAAAGGTGGGTATTTAAAGGAGATTGGGAGAGAGAAAGAGATGGGCATAGACTACCAAACCCACTTTTTACTTGTTTTTATTAAAAAGTAGACACAGTGTAGATTTAGAATATGGCTGCAGGAAGACTAGAAAGGAGAACACACAAATAAGAAGGAAATATTAACAGACCATGGAATTATGCTGGGACTCATCTGATCAGGAAGCATTTCCTCATCAGAAATTAAGATCTATTTTCCAGCATAGCAACTTCAGTCCCTTTCAGTTCTGTGGGAGCAGTAAGCTCGACTAGAACTCCAGATGAGTCCTTGGTTTACCAGCTCGGTTCCAGGTGTTCAGGAAAATAGAGAACGTCATCTTTGAGCTAACAAATGCATTCACAGTTGTGGCAGTTAATTTATTACACATGCACATAATTACTTACTAGTGTTCAAAGAAATGTTAGTAGTGAAAACTATGTTCAGGCTCATTGCAATTTTTTCATTCTACAATGTATGTAAATATAGGAAAAGAAGAAATAAATAAGTGTCTTAGTTGCTTTATTCATTTCCAATGGAACTTGCTCATTCCAAATCGAGATAATATGAACCTTAGCAAAGTCTTGTTTATCCTACCTATTTATCCACATACTCAATTCAAACACACACATACTCAGATGCTGAATCATGCACACAATTTTATCTAAATTGTGAACTTATTACCCAAATGCTACACTTAGTTCAATGATTATGCTTCGGAATATCTAAAAGTAGCGAAAGGTCTTATAATAGGAAAAACTACTGTTAGAATCATCTCTGAAAACAAAAAAAGAGATACTTTCTCTTGATTTTCCTCCCCTACTACTCCATCCATTAGATATGAGAATGATGTTTAGTTTCAGAAATGAGTTTTAGCCACCCATTATTCTTGTTTTCTAGAACCATTTATGCAGTCTCAATCAAATGACTACTTATAGAAAAATAATGATCATTATTTGAGTTTTCATTTTTATACAAAATGAAACCCCTCCTCTCTCTAAAATCTTTATGGAGTTATTACCAGGTTGTACTTATTTTTATCATAACAGTGTATTCATCACTCTAAAGAATACTTTTGCGCCCTCGCTGGCATAGCTCAGTGGATTGAGCGCGGGCTGCGAACCAAAGCATCGCAGGTTCGATTCCCAGTCAGGGCACATGCCTGGGTTGCAGGCCATGGCCCCCAGCAACCGCACATTGATGTTTCTCTCTCTCTCTCTTCTCTCTCCCTTCCCTCTCTAAAAAATAAATAAATAAAATCTTTAAAAAAAAAAGAATACTTTTGCAAGATACTAGAAGATGATAGATTTGAGATAGATTTATTGGGAGGTTTCTACCCCTCTTTCTCAAGCCTCTGCTCCTCACCCAGTCTCGTAAATTTTGACAGTATCTAATGTTCCATTGCTTTACACATTAAATGATGGTATGTAATTTCAAAGTATTCATTTTAAATTTCTTACAAGATTTTTAGTAGTTCTTAAACCATTGTATTTCAATTTGTTTTTTCGAATTTCTGTTATCACTGAAGAAACTAAAATGGCACCAACTAGTATCTTTAACTGCTTGAAAGAACTAAGTTGATAAAGACTATCATCAGTGTTTCTTATATCTACTATTAAAAAGTTATAATTAATAAGTAGTACATCACATCATCACATGAATTTTTCCAATTTACTAGATATTAATATCTTTCAAACTAAACATTATCAGTTTTATCTGAATAGACATTCAATTCAATTTTTTTAAATGATTACCTAATATGTGTCAGGAACTATCTTCAGCATCAGAAATACCAAGACAAATTTTTGTACCCATAAAGAGCAACAGGGTACACCGAATTTAAATAAATAATTTAGGATACACTGAAATGTCACCAGTGCAGCAGAAGGTGGGATTAGCCCGTGAGGGAGCAGTTAGTAGTGCTGTCCCAGGGCAGGTGAGGCTTGCACTGGACTTTGGAGAATGAATGAGTTCTGCAGCTAAACCATGGATGAGGGACAGTGCAGCAAGAGTAGCACCACGTACAAATTGGGAAGCATTCAAGGGGATCCTTCTCACAAATCTCCCACATCATGTACAGAATTTAGAAAGTCTAGTCCTGCAGAAATGTAATGGCAAGACACTGTTAGAGTCCTCGCTCTCTCAAAGCTAGTTTTTAGGTATCAACTGGAGACTTTTATGCTCACTGTAGTATAAAATTTTATACTGTGAATATTATGGTAGAAATAAATAAAAATACCAGTATAGAAAAGAATTATAATATTTAGAAAATGTCTGTCCTTCAATAAAAAGATTGCTTTAAATTGTCTTAGTGATTTTATTGAAGTAAACTTGAAATTACTTAGTATTTAAGCCAAGTTGCTATTTATGCTTCTTCTGTCATTCTCATTATCAAAAAATCTGGGAGACTAAATCTTACAGGTTTTCTACCTCAAGTGCCTACTCTGTACCCACCAGTTTGCTCCCAGCACTACTGTTCCAGTTGATTATGGGCCAAATAATGACTTCTTTACCTCATTTCAACTACACCTCCTTACCTACATTCTTATGGTGGATTCTACTCGAATCTTAGCATTCCAGTGGGAATGGACTTCAGTTTGTCTAGTCCACAACTTACTGTATACGTGAGCAAGTTGTCACTGCAAAATTTTAAGAGACTTATTTAGAATTGTTCAGAAATGTTGGCCTGGAGGCAAGTCAGGACTAGAACAGAGAATCTCCTACTTCCTCATTTAGTTCTCTTCTTGCTATTTTCATTTATGTATCATTCAGATCTGCATTTATATGGAGGAGCTTTATTATCTATTACATTGAATCACAAGAAATTACCTATATGTGCTTGTTTTGACCTTATGGATCAAAAGCATGTAATCACATGCTACCTCTTAGCCTTCTGTCCTTTACATCCCATTTCCAGAAAACTGTCTTTTTAGATGTTACCAAATGCTGAAGTTTTGGAAACTTTATTTAGGGATTTTGCCATCAACACATGTGTGCCAGAACCATGCACAGGGCCTTGTTTGTCACAGATGGAACAGTGAGACCCTGCCTCCCATCTCTCCTTAGAGAGAGGCTGTGCAGATCCTGGTATCCTTGCTGAATTCCTGAGACCAACAGGGCCCTGGGAGCAGGGATATGGGATGGCACCTGTGCATCCACTATCAGACACCTGCAGTGACACACAGGCTGCCCAATTTAATCCAACACTTCTTTGAGTGACCTCAGAACAAGCCTGGCTTGTGCTTAAAGGGCCAGGCTCTGTCTCCTGTAGCTGTCCAACACTTGGAGTTGCATAGGAAGAGTCAAGAATACTCTATTCTGCTGAAAATGTTTTGATCTAGAATAAATTATATAGCTAAGATAAAAATGTAAAGAAAAACCAAATTGAGACTTTAAAATGCATGAGAACATATCAAAATTTTTTCTACTCAATCTTCATCTTTTTTGGCCAAAAAGTTTGTTTAGTTTTTTTCCATAAAATAGAAGACACATTTTTCATTTTTTCTGAAGTATATTTTTATTGTATTTTTCCATTCTATTACCATTTAGTCCCCTTATACACCATTCCCCCCCTGCAGTCACCACACTGTTGTCATGTCTATGAGTCCTTTTTCTCTTTCCCTCAATCCCTCCACTCCCTAAACTCTCCTCCCCCCACTAGCTATCATCCTGCTCTCTTTCTATGAGTCTGTCCCCATTTTCCTGGTTAGTTCAGTTAACTGAGTGAAATTGTATGATATTTGTCTTTCTCTGACTGGTTTATTTCACTTAGCATAATATTCTTCAGGTCCACCCTTACTATCACTAAGGGTAAAATTTTCTTCTTTTTTACTGCCAAGAAGTATTCCATTGCATAAATGTGCCATATTTGTTTTATCCACTCATCTACTGATGGACACTTGGGCTGCTTCCATATCTTGGTGATTGTAAATAACATTGCAGTGAACATTGGGGTCTTATGTTCTTTCGAATTAGTATTTTAGACTCTTTCAGATATATTCCCAGAAGTGGGATAGCTGGGTCAAAAGGCAGATCCATTCTTAATTTTTTGAGGTATCTCCATACTGCTTTCCACAGTGTCTGCACCCATCCGCATTCCCATTAACAGTGCAAAAGGGTTCCCTTTCTTCTCATGCTCAATGATACTTGTTGGTTGTTGGTTTATTGATGATAGCCATTCTGACAGGTGTGAGATGGTATCTCATTGTGGTTTTAAATTTGCATTGCTCTGATGATTAGTGACATTGGGCATTTTTTCATATGTATATTGGCCATCTGTATGTCCTTGGAGAAGTGTCTGTTCAGGTCTTTTGCCTATTTTTTAATTGGGTTGTTCGGGTTTTTGGCATTGAGTTATCTAAGTACTTTACAAATTTTGGATATTAACCCCTTATCACATGTATTGGTGAATATGTTCTCCCATTCTGTGGGTTGTCTTTTTATTTTGTTGATGACTTCCTTTGCTGTTCAAAAGCTTTTTCATTTGATTTCATCCCATTTATTTTTTCTTTTGTTTTCCTTGCCTAGGGAGATATATTTGATGAAATATTGTTATGAGCAATGTCTGAGATTTTTCTCCTATGTTTTCTTCTACAGTTTTTATTGTATTGGGTCTAACATTTAAGTCATTGATCCATTTTGAATTTATTCTTCTGTGTGGTATAAAAAGGTGATCTAGTTTCATTTTTCTGCATGTATCTGTCCAATTTTTACAACACCATTTATTAAATAAACTATCTTTTAGCCCCCTGTATGTGCTTGCTTCTGCTGTCAAATATTAATCGGCTATGAAGGTGTAGGTTTATTTCTGGGCTCTCTATTCTGTTCCATTGATTTATGCCTCTCCTTTTATGCCAGTACCATGCTGTTTTGATTGCGATGGCCTTATAGTATAGCTTGATATTAGGTAGTGTGATTCCTCCACCTTTCTTCTTTCTCAGGATCAATGTTGCTATGCGGGGCTTTTTGTGGTTCCATATAAATTTTTGAAATATTTGTTTTAATTCTGTGAAATATGTCATAGGAGTCTTGATAGGAATTGTATCTAATCTATAGATTACTTTGGGTAGTATGAACATTTTAATGATGTTAATTCTTCCTATCCATGAACACAGTTTGTGCTTCCAATTATTTGTATATTCTTCAATTTCATTCTTCAATGTGTTATAATTTTCTGGGTAGAGGTCTTTTACATCCTTGGCTAGATTTATTCCTAAGTATTTTATTCTTCTTGTAGCAATTGTGAATGGGATTGTTTTTCTTAATGTCCTTTTCTGTTAGTTTATTATTGACATATAAAAATGCAACTGATTTCTGGATATTAATTTTGTATTCTACTACTTTTCTGAGTTCATTTAGCAGTCCTAGTACTTTCTTGGTGGAATCTTTGGGTTCTCTATGTACCATATCTGCCTTTAATGACAGTTTTACTTCTTCCTTTCCAACTTGCATGCCTTTTATCTCTTCTTCTTGTCTGATTGCTGTGACTAGGACTTCCAGTGCTATGTTGAATAAGAGAGGTGAAAGCACACATCCCTGTCTTATTCCCAGTCTTAAGGGGAATGCCTGTAGTTTTGATCATTGTGTATGATACTGACAGTGGATTTGCCATATATGGCCTTTATGAAGTTTAGGTATGTTCCCTTTATTCCCACTTTGCTGACAGTTTTTCTCATATATGGGTGCTGTATTTATCAAATGCTTTTTCTGCATCTATTGATGTGATCATGTGGTTTTTATCCTTCATTTTGTTTGTGGTTAATCACATTTGTTGATTTGCAAATGTTGTACCAACCATGCATTCCCACAATAAATGCCACTTGATCATGGTGTATGATCTTTTTGATGCATTGCTATATTCAGTTTGCTAATATTTTGTTGAGGATTTTAACATCTATGCTCATCAGGGATATTGTCTTATAAGTGTCTTTTTTCGTAGTGTCTTTATCTGGTTTTAGAATTAGGATAATGCTAGCCTCATAAAATGAGTTTGGGAGC
Source organism: Tonatia bakeri (assembly GCA_004024845.1). Taxonomy (NCBI): domain Eukaryota; kingdom Metazoa; phylum Chordata; class Mammalia; order Chiroptera; family Phyllostomidae; genus Tonatia; species Tonatia bakeri. The sequence goes on from PVIA01003794.1 coordinate 127,699, forward strand.
CTTCTCTCCTCTTGAAGTTTATGAAATATTTTGAGAAGGAGAGGTGTGAGTTCTCAGAATGTTTGGTAAAATTCACCTGTGAAGCCATCTAGTCCAGGGATTTTGTTTGTTGGGAGTTTTTTTATTACTGCTTCAATTTCACTAGGTGTAATATGTCTATTCAGATTCTCAGATTCTTCCTGATTTAGTTTTGGAAGAATGTATACTTCTAGGAATTTATCCATTTCATCCAGGTTGTCCAAGTTTTTTGGCATATATCTGTTCTTAGTATTTTCTTACAATCCTTTGTATCTCTTTGGTGTCACTTGTTATTTCTCCTCTTTTATTTCTGATTTTATTTATTTGGGTCCTTTCTTCTTTTTTCTTGATGAGTCTGATTGAAGATCTGTCCATCGTGTTTATCTTTTCAAAGAACCAGCTCTTGGATTCATTGATATTTTGCATCCTTTTTTAGACTCTATTTCATTTACTTCTGCTCTGATCTTTATTTAATTTCCTTGCTTCTACTCACGTTGGACTTTGTTGTTCTTTTCAACAACTTTAAGTGTAAACAACTAACTTTAAGTGTAAAGTTAGGTTGTTTATTTGAGCTTTCTCTTGTTTTTTGAGATAAGCCTGTAATGTTATGAATTTCTGTCTTAGGATTGCTTTCCCTGTGTCCCACAGATTTTGGACTGTTGTGTCCTCATTTTCATTTGTTTCAAGGTATCTTTTGATTTCTTCCTTCTTCTCATTGTTGACCCATTCATTGTTTAATAACATGTTACTTATCTCCTGTGTGTTTGTGTGTTTTTCAGTGTTCTTCTTGTGATTGATTTCTAGTTTCATAATGTTGTGGTCAGAGAAAATGCTTGATATGATTTCAGTCTTCTTAAATTTACTGAGACTTGTTTTGTGTCCTAACATGTGGTCTGTCCTAGAAAATGTCCCATTAGCATTTGAAAAGTATGTATATTCTTCTGCTTTGGGGTGAAATGCTCTGACAATATCAATTAAATACATTTGATCTAGTGTGCTGTTTAAGGCTACTGTCTGCTTCTTAATTTTCTGTCTGGAAGATCTATCTATTGAAGTCGATGGGGTGTTTAAATTCCCTACTATGATGGTATTTCTGTCAATCTCTCCCTTTATGTCCATTAAGATTTGCTTCACATATTTAGGTGCTCCTATATTGGATGTGTAAATGTTTACTAGGGTCATATTGTCTTGTTGGATTGTTCCCTTTACCATTATGTAGTGTTTTTCTCTGTATCTTACTCTATCTTGGTTTTAAAGTCTATTTTGTCAGATATAAGTACTACTACACCAGCTTTCTTTTCCTTTCCATTTGCATGAAATATCTTGTTCCATCCCTTTAGTCTTAGACTGTGTGTATCTTTCAACCTAAGATGTGTCTCTTGGAGGGAGTGTACATATGGGTCTTGTTTTATCTATTCAGGCACCCTATGTCTTTTGTTTGGAGCACTTAAGCCATTTATATTTAAGATAATTATTGAAAGATCGTATTTATTGACATTTCATTGTTAGAACACTTTCCTCTGTTTTTTTTTCCTTTCTCTTTCCCTTCTTCTTCTTCTTAAAGCAAGCCCTTTAACATTTGTTGCAGTACTGGTTTGTTGTTAACAAACCTTCAGCTTTTTCTTGTCTGGGAAGTGCCTTATTTCTCCTTCAATTTTACATGAGAGCCTTGTTGGGTAAAGTAGCCTTGGTTGTAGGTACCTTCTCATCACCTTGAATATTTCACAGTACCCCCTTCTGGCCTGAAATGTTTCTGTTGAGAAAGCAGATGAGTCTAATTGGTTCACACTTGTATGTAACCACTTGCTTTTCTCTTGCAGCTTTTAGGGTTCTCTCCTTGTCTTTGAGTCTTATCATTTTAATTACCATGTGTGTTAGTAAAGTCTTCTTTGGATCCAACTTATTTGGGAGTCTCTGAGCTCTCTGGACTTGTGTGTCTTTTTCCTTTACCAGATTAGGGAAGTTTTCAGTCATGATTTTTTTTTAAAGATTTTATTTATTTATTTTTAGAGAGGGAAGGGAGGGAGAAAGAGAGAGAGAGAGAAACATCAATGTGCGGTTGCTGGGAGCTGTGGCCTGCAACCCAGGCATGTGCCCTAACTGGGAATTGAACCTGTGATGCTTTGGTTCGCAGCCCGCACTCAATCCACTGAGCTAGGCCAGCCAGGGCTATGATTTCTTCAAATAGGTTCTCCATCCCTTGCTCACTCTCTTCTCCTTCTAGTATTCCCATGATGTGGATGTTATGCTTCTTGTTGTCCAAAATGTTTCTTAAGCTCTCCTCATTTTTTTTAATTCTTTTTTCTTTTTTCTGCTATGCCTGTGTGTGTGTGTTTCTACCTTATCTTCGAAATCACTGATTCAGTACTCTGCTTCATCTAACCTACTGTTTCTTCCTTCCAGTGTATTATTTATTTCAGATATTACATTCTTTATTTCTGATTGGTCCTTTTTTATGGTTTTTAAGTCTTTTTTCATGTTCTTGAGTATCGTTATAATCATTATTCTGTGCTTTCTAGCTGGTAAATTGCTTGCCTCCCTTTTATCTAGCTCTTCTAGAGAAATGTCTTATTCTTTTATTCAGGGTCTTTTCTTTTTTGTCTTTCCATTTTTGGCTGTTTCTTTGTGTTTGTTTCTATGTATTAGATCTATGTAGATCTGCAAAGACTCTGGTTGGTGGTGTAGGCCTTTATCACCAACCAAAGATGCTGATTATGACTGTTCCTGGTCAACACATTTGGAGCTATCAGTGATCCACAGCATGTGGCTCTCTCTGCTAGTCCCATTTTTGTGTAGAAAGAATCAGGCTGCACACCAAGGCCAACTTTTATCAGCATGGGGCCTGAGGGAGGGTCTACTGAAGTCCCATAGCTCCCAGAGATCAATCTTAGTTGTTAAACTAATCAGTATATAGCCTCAGGCTGTAATCAGCTACCTGGCTTAAGCTGCAGAGGATGGGAAAGAGTAATTGCTTCCTCTCAGGCTGATGAGGAGTACTCTACCTGAAAAAAAAAAAAAAATGGCTTGTGCAGTATGGGGAATGATGCAGCACGGGGATCCTGGAGGCTATTCCTCAGTTCACTCCCCAGAGCCACCAACCCCAGACTGTCCTCAAGCATCTCTAGTCCATTCTGTCCTCCCTCTACTGTAGCCCAGGATATATGCCTACAAGTGAAATTTTGTGTGTTGGCCCTTTAGGAGGCTCTCTGAGTCTCCAGCCACCTCTCCCTGGCAGATAGAAACCCTGCTGCTTTTCACAGCTAGATGTTATCTGGATTCTTCTCTGACTCTGGTGCTGTAAGCTGGGGAGCCCAACTTGGGGTTTAGACCCCACGCTTTTCATGGAGAACCCCCAGCCATTGAAATATCCCTCCTGAACTTCAGGTGCTGCCTATGGGAGCCCAGCCAGCCCTCTTGTGTCTCCTCCACACTCCCTGCCAGTGTTGTGGTGAAGTGGTTTCTTCTGTCTGTTCATCTTTATAAGGTTTCTCTCCAGGTAGTGTTCAGGATAATTTCTCTACAATTTAGTTGTAATTCCAGGTTGGTCCTGGGACGAGGTTAGTGTAGCTTCCACTGACTCCTCCACCATCTTGGATTGAAAGTCCACATTTTTCATTTTCATCAATAACTTCACCAATTTGGGTATTTTGAGTATGTCAGCTATCTCCTGATATTGGCCTCTAGTATGTAAAGGCCAGGGGTGCTGCTAAACACTTTCCAATGCATTTGACAGCCCCACAGCAAAGCATTATTTGGCCAAAATATCAATAGTATTAAGAACCTTTGCAAACCACTTTTGAAACATTCAATTAGTCACAGCAATTTCTCCACACAATGCACAAACCTTTTTTCACATTTCAGTTGCATTTTTACTTTTTTTTGAAATAATAAAGCATAATATGCTGAAAATGTTGCATACTTTCCATCTTCAATATTGAAATGGCTGCATAAAAATGCACCAATTTTGATGTTTTTTTAAATGCATGCTTATATGACAGCTGTGACAATGCAATCTAACAAAATTGCTTTGAATAAAGTTAAAGACATGTAAGCACTACTAGAGCCATCGGAGAGAAAATTACATGAACTTTTTGGCCAACCCAATAAATTGGCCTGATTCCAATGAAAATGATGACTAATCCTCACATAGTACTACATGCCAAGTACTATCCTAAGTCATGTATTCACCACAGTCCTTTGAGATAGACACTATTTTCTTCATTTCACACATGAGGAAACAAACACACATAGAAGGTAACTGATTTATCCAGAGTCACAGAGGGAGGTAGTAGTTGGTTCAGGGTTGGAGACCAGGCCACCTGACTCCAGAGCCTATGTGACCTTCCTGGGCTTAGGAACCCCAGTCTGTAATGAATGCCAAGTCAGCTTCATTTCAGCTGCCAGGTGAGGCTTAGTACATTCCCTCTATTTTCACTTTGCTGAGAGTTTTTATCTTAAATCACTGGTAAATTTTTTCAAATGCTTTTTTTGCATCTATTGAGATGATCATATGATTTTCATTCTTCATTTTGTTGAAGTGGTATATCACATTGACTGATTTGTAGCTGTTGAACCATTCTTGCAACCCTGGAATAAATTCCACTTGATCCTTTTTATAACTGTTGAATTTGGTTTGCAAATATTTTTGAGGATATTTATATGTATATTAATCAGGGATATTGGCCTGTTATTTTCTTTTCTTATGGCATCCTTCTCTGGTTTTGGTATCAGAATGATACTGGCCTCATAAAATGAGTTTGTAAGAGTTCTCTCCTTTTCTAATTTTTGGAGGAGTTTGAGAGTCATTAGTATTAATTTTTCTTTGAATGTTTGGTAAAATTCACTAGTGAAGCTGTCTGGTCCTGGATTTTTGTTTATTCAGATATTTTTGATTACTGATAATCTTGTTACTACTAATCAGTCTGTTCAGATTTTCTATTTCATCATGATTTCAGTCTTATAGATTATATGTTTCAAGGGATTTATCCATTTCTTCTAGGTTATCCATTTTGTTGTCTTTAGTTGTTCATGGTAGTCTCATATGAACCTTGGTATTTCTGTGGTATCAGTTTAACAACTCCACTTTCACTTCTGATTTTATTTGTGTTTTTTCTTAATGAGTCTATCTAAAGGCTTTTTCATTTTGTTCATCTTTTCAAAGAACCATGTCTTAGTTTCACTGATCTTCTCTATTGTCTTTTTAGTCTCTATGTCATTTATTTCTGCTCTAATCTTTGTTATTTCTTTTCTTCTACTAACTTTGGGCTATATTTGTTGTGTTTGTGTAGTTACTTGAGGTTTAAAGTTAGGTTGTTTGTTGTTGACTTTTATTGTTCCTTGAAGTAGGCATTTGTCACTATGAACTTCCCTCTAAGAGCTGCTTTAGCTGCATCCCACAAATTTTTGTATATTTCCATTTTCATTTGTCTCAAGGTATTTTTTTATTTATATTTTGATTTCTTCTTTGACCTACTAGTTATTCAGTAGCATGTTGTTTAATCTCCACACATGTGTAAATTTTCAAGTTTCCTTTGTGTAATTATTTTCAAGATTCATACCATTTTGGTCAGAAATGATGCTTGATGTGATTTTAGTACTATTAAATTCACTAAGACTTGTTTTGTGGCTTAATGTATGATCTATCCTTGAGAAGAATGTGCACTTGAGAAAAATGTATATTCTACTGTTTTTGGATGAAGTGTTCTATATATATATATATATATACACACACACACATATATATATATATATATATAGAGAGAGAGAGAGAGAGAGAGAGTTCATCTGGTCTAATGTGTCATTTAAGGCTCATGTTTCATTATTGATTTTCTATCTACATGACCTATCTATTGATGTAAGTGGAATATTCAAGTCCCCTAATATTGTATTGCAATCTATTTTGTTCTTTAGTTCTGTTAATACTTGCTTTATATATTTAGGTGCTCCTATTGTCAGGTGCATAAATATTTACAAATGTCATATCCTTTTGTTTGAGTGACCCCTTTATTATTATGTAATAACCTATCTTTGTCTTTTACTACAGTTTTTTAAGTCTTCATTTTAAATTGTATTTTGTCTTGTATAAATAAAGCTACTCATATTTTCAGTTCTTTCATTTTTCATTTGTATGGAATATTTTTTTCCATCTCTTCACTTTCCCTCTGTTTGTCCTTACATCAAAAATGAGTCTCCTGTAGGCAGCATAGATATGGGTCTTGGTTTTTGTTTGTTTGTTCTTTATCCATTCAGGACCTCTATGTCTTTTGATTGGAGAATTTAGTTTATTCATATTTTAAGTAATTATTGATAGTTATGTACATAATGCCATTTTGTTCATTGTTTTCTGACTGTTTTTGTAGTTTTTCTCTGGCCCTTTCTTCTCTTGTTCTCTTTCTTTGTGATTTGATGACTTTCTTTAGTGGTATGCTAATATTTCTTTCTTTTGTATATTCACCATGGGATTTTGCTTTGTGCTTACAATGAGGCTTACATATAACAACTCATATATGTAGCAGTCTACTTTAAGTTGATAACAAGTTTTATCCCCTTCTAAAGCTCAACAATTTGCCCCCACACACATGTTTTATGTTTTTGATGCTACATTTTACATTTTTTGTATTGTATATTTCTCAACTTATTATTGTGATCCTAGTTATTTACACTACTTTTGTCTGCTAACCTTTATACTAGCTTTATACATCATTTATACACTACTTTTTCTATATATTTATCTTTCCAATAACAGTTATTTTTTCATGTATGTTCTGGTTACTAATTAGTGCCCTCTCATTTCAGCTTAAAGTCCCTTCAAAATTTCTTGTTCAGCTGAAGGCTGCTTTAGTGGTGATGAATTCCTTAACTTTTGCTTATCTGGAAAACTCTTCAGCTGTCCTTCAATTCTAAAATACTTTGCTGGCTTGAGAACTTTTGGTTGGAAGTTTTTGTTTGTTTGTTTGTTTGTTTGTTTTCCCTTTCAGCACTTTAAATACATCATTCCACTCCCTTCTGGCCTGCAATGTACTTGCTGAAAAATCTGCTTAAAGATTTATGGGGGTTCCCTTGTACATAGCAAGCATTTTTTTCTTGCTACCTTTAATATTCTCTCCTTATCATTAACTTTTTGACATCTTAATTATAATGTGTTTTGGTGTTGTCTCTTTGAATTCCTCTTGTTTGGAACTGTCTGGGCTTCCTGGATCTGGATATCTGTTTCCTTCCCAGGTTAGGGAATTTTCAGCCATTATTTCTTCAAATAAGATTTCTACCATTTCCCTTCTTTCTTCTCCATCTGGGAACCCTATAATGCTAATGTCCATTAGCTTGATGTCCCATAAATCATTTAAGCTATCTTCACTTTTTTATTCTTTTTTGTTTTTGCTGCTCTAACAAGGCAGGATGAATTCCACTGCCTTGTCTGTGAATTAACTGATTCTTCTGCTTTATCTAGTCTTCTGTTGAACCACTCTAGTGTCCTTTTCAGTTCAGTTGTATTCTTTAGCTCATTTATGGAAATATTGATATACCATTGGTTTGGGTAATCATTGAATAGTTAGTTATGGAGCATATACCATTGTGAGGTCTTACATGGATTATCTCATTCATTCTCCCTCTGTCTCTCCTTCCCTCCCTCTTATGAAATAACCATCATGAAAATCCCAATGAAATGGGTGAAGAAGTGCAGGCAGAATAACTGGCCCCATATCACATGGTTCATGTCAGCAGAGCTGGCACTTCCCTCTAGAAGCCACAATGTCAAAGGATCTATCCACATCTGAAACTATTGCTCTAAACCTATATCAGAATAAAAATTAAGAGAGGGTAAAGACAAGTACAACAGACGACAAAGAAAGAAGCAGAAATGGATAGAACACATGCATAAGAACTCAAAAAGCAAATCCTCAGACATTCTGTGCAGGGACAGATTTTCTAGAGTGTCACTGTGTTTATACCACAAATACAGTAATCAATGTTCCTAATCTAGGTCCTGGCTCTTCAAGAATCGAGAGGTGAAAATCCATTTTTTTTAAGAAGACCAGGACATATAGAATGATTCGGAAACATTTCTATTCAAAAGTCATTAATATGGGAAGAACAGTTTTATTGCTGAAAGAATTAAACCCTTAAGTATCTAGAAATCTTCTATTTAGCTTGACTGGCTCCCTAGAATCTCATTGACTATTAGTATACTTAGGGTTTAACTGTAGTGGTTAATGCCTAGAGAAGAGGCTTCTCCAGTTAGGAGTGGTTTATAATCTATCCATCATCGTCATGGTCCAGTGCTGCCCCACTGGCACCTAAAAATCAACAGCTTCGGTTTCTAGAGTTACTCTGCTCAGTAGGCTCTTGCAGGTTTATCAGCACAATTCTGGGATATGCACATTTTTGCTGCTACCTGGCTTAGTAGCCACTCTTCTCATTCTTACATTCAGCTATCTGTGTTGTTGTTTTGGTTTTTCCAGCCACTTTGTTTTAATTACAAAAAATGTTTTTGTAGATAACCCAATTTCAATTAGCCCATTAGGAAAAAATTCCATACTCGTAAGCAAAATAATTTTTATGTAAAAATAATGAAAAGAGGGTTCAAATATTATAAGAGCATAACACTTTCTGATGTGTATAGTGAGATAACTCCTGGAATAAAAGTTTTAAATTTAGAAGTACTACAACTCCTCTTCATCCTTTGGCTGTGTTGAAAACTTTCAAGTTTCTTTTGTTGAAAATGTACTTTCTATTTATTACTAATATTTGTTATTGCATTATGTGCTACAGGTCCCCTTTTCCATTTTTTAAACTTCTCTACCCTTCATGCTAATAATCATTTGTGAATACCAAGAGATAACCCCAAAAATGTAACCCAAAAATAAATAAATCATGAAATCATAAAGGTTGTATTAAAATAAAAAACCATTTTACTCTTCCTCAACATTAGGAATCAGAAGACAAAATCCATTTTTACCACTCTTTTCCCCTTTGGTCCTCTTTTTAAAACTAAGTTTATAATGTGTGTGAATATATCCCAATAATGTTACAGTAATTTCATAAATGAGAAGCAAGAATTCCAGGGCATTTGTGGAATGTGTCCAAGTTCACGGCACCTTAGGGGCAAAATCATGAATAGAAGTGACATCTCTTTCTTCTGGGACCAGTATTCTTACTACTCATGCATCCCATGACATGAGATTCCTTGAGAATTCTCAGTTTTAAGGTACATTGAACATGCAACCTAAAATTGCAGTAAACACCTTCTGTTATTCTAGCTGACTTACCTCAGGAACTGTGCCAATACTGTGCCTTCCATACCTATGAAGGCCTGTGTGAAGGATTTCAGAGTACTACTAATTTTGTTTTATTGTACTGTATGTTCAGAATACAGCAAACACATGCTGCTTGTCATGAGAACTTTATAAAAGGCATGTAAGCAGAGAGGCATATTAATCTTATAAGCAATATCTTCATCTGAACAGCACAGTTAGAATGCAAAGAGTATGCTGATGAAAAGAAGCTTCAAAACTTACTAGGATTTGAGATAACCTATCCATTTGCCTCTGATATAATAAGCACTTTGATTTATTTTTATTTAATGCCATTTTTTGTTCTCTTGTTCTCATGTTGTTTAATCAAAATCAAGTAGGTAAGCTCAATGGGCCCATATATTCTAACACGGATTTCACCCTTCCCGGAAGAGCAGACACTCACATAGCACTCATGACTCTCTGAAAGCTTCAGATATATGTGCTCACTTAATCCTCACAATACCCAGCAGGGGGAACTATTAGTGTTCTTGTCTTATAGATGAGGAGACTGCATGCAGAGATGGCCACAACACTAGTTATGGTGGGTTGAGGTCCAGAATCTGACCCTGGAGTCTGCAACCTTCCTACCTTCGCTGTGCTGCCACTGGGCCCCAGAATCTATACCTTCCTACCACCTTGCTTGGTACCTAAAATTCTCATTACTAGCTTTCTTCCCACCAGTTACTGTGTTGCCTACAAACATTCTATTTGGGAAGGGAATCTCATAACTACACATTATGTATATATGTACAGTGAATAGAGACTATCAAGGTGGAATGGAATAACAGTTATTTGATTACCTGCCTTAAGAGTTAAAAAGCTTTTCTTTTGACACACAATCATTTTTATCCTTGGAACAGATAACCATAAGTGAATATCAAGGAAGAGTTAAGTTCTCTGGAATATCTGAACCATAATCCATTCATGGTTTTATAAACAAGGTTATTTATGTGTCCATGTTAAGTCTCATTTAGTTCTCCTGCTTTCAGTTTTTTTCTTCAAAAATGGTGCTAACTGCAAACAGAGTGAGCATCCACTACATCATTACTCAGGTCCTCAGAGCATAGAGTCACATCTGCAGAAGCAGCATGATGTTATAGAGAAATGCTATAGAAAGAGTCTTAGCTTCTCCTCCCCTTGATGTGTACTAGCCACAGAACCTTGGGAAACATCACTCAGTATATGGATTTTTAATTACATCACCTGTAAAAGTGAATGAATACTAGGCAAGAGATCCCTGAAGGCTGTTCTAGCCCAGAGAACCAGTAGAATTATGAAAAACATATTATTTCATCAGTGCAATGAGTGCATGGATAAAAATTCATATAGAAGGTAAAAATCCCTTTTCTTAAGAACCTATTTTTATCAGTTCTCACCATGGGTTGGGAGACACATTCCAGTAGGAACAACTGGAGACTGATGAAAAAACTAAAACAGTATGTAGATGTCATGGGGGACCAGCTCTCTATGGCTCAGTCACAGTAGAAATAGTGGAGTGGAGAAAAACACACTGTGGTTGGAGAATGGGTCTCATGGTATTGACAGAGAAAAGGAAAGTGATTACAAGGAATAGTTATGATGAAAGCAGCTTACTTATTTACCAAACCTATACCTCCTTAATAGTTTGTCATTGCACCTAAAATTTCTATTATTAGATTTCTTCTCATAGGTTGCAATATGTGGTATTCATATTATAAGTCATACCTGCACATTGTATGTATATGGTAGTATCAGTGGTGGAGGCAAGATGGAATAACAGTCATTTCGTGAAATGCCTTGAGGTTAGTAGATAAACTGCCTTACAGAGAGCAACCTGCTGGCAAGAGCTTGTGTGGCAGAGGCTCAGCTTCATGAAGAGCCTGAAAAGGGGAAATTAACTGGAATATCAGGGTGTCCTTTCAATTCACTGTAACCTACCTCCAACTATTGTGTAAACAATCAGACTTAGTAGTCACTCAGTTCTTTCAGCTGCAGAAATGCAAGTAGATAAAAAATGGAAGTATGGGAATTATTGGATCATTCACTTATTCAAGAATTTCCTGAACACCTCCTAGGTAAGCTCTAGGGTAGCCAGGAAACTGAAAAATTATAGTTTCCTTCTCTGAAGGACAGTTTATCCACCAAACTTTTGCTAAAGTCAGCCATTTTCTCTTGAATTCTCTCTCCATTCGTTTTCTTGCATGATACTGTAAAAATTAAAGTGTATAGTCACTAACAAAAATCAAGATGGAAAATATAAACAGGGGATATTTCTTCTACTAACTTGAAGAAGGGTTCTACAGCTCACTGAGCCTGTGAAAGATGTCTTTAATAATTTGTTGTTGTTGTTATGTGTGTACCATCAGAACATGCTACATTAGCTCAATTAGTAACTTTTTACAGCTTCTGGTTTTATACTCTTATTCTTTCTTAGGGTTTCAGATGGCTTGTGTTACATTTCTTGGATGTGGTATGAAAATATCTCTGATAAGTTTCTGTTTTTAATTTTTTACTTCTTTTCATGGGCTGTTACCTAAAACTGTTCTATAGGGACTTGAAACCAGTCCCTGAAGTGGAGGGACTTTTGCATTGTCACATTCATGTTCTCTTGTCCAGGGTTTATTTGTTTGTACTCTGTTTATACATTTGAATTATAATACATAAGACTTTTGTTCAGGGCAAATATCTACATTTTTTATTATGTCCCTGGTATTTAAAACAGGATAAGTTTTTGTCAAATTAAAATTGAGTTAACTCTGGATATTTAAATATTTTAAGGTTTTCAGCCCTGGCTGGTGTGGCTCAGTGGGTTGAATGCGAGCCTGCCAACCAAAAGGTCGTGGGTTCAATTCCCAGTCAGGGTACATGCCTGCATTACTGGCCAGGTTCCCAACTGGGGGCATTTGAGAGGCAACCAATCATTTTATCTCTTGTACATTGATGTTTTCTCTCCATCTGTTTCTCTTTCCCTTCCCATCTCTCTAAAAAGTAAATAAAATCTTTTAGAAAAACTAAAATAATAAATATTTTAGGCCTTCAAAAATAAATGTTTACAGTTATATTGTGGGAACCAACTTTAAAATAAAAATATTTCAGCTGTAAATTGGAGGATGAGTCCTGTAACCACACAGTTTTTCAACATCATTCCAGTTGGCCCCAGTGAAGTATGGTACAATGGAATGAGCCCCGGTTTAAAAACAGTTGAGTCAATTCTCAGCCAAACACAGTCTCTTAGCTACCTTGCTCTTAAATTTTCTCATCTGTAAAATAGGAATAGTAATACCTACTTCAAAGAGTTGCTTTGAAAAAATGAATTAGAACATATGCATGAAAATGCTTGGTAAGCTAAAAACCACAATTAATGTGAGTTATTACTGTTACTAGTGTTGGCCAAGTTCAAACACTAGGACCAGAAAAGGACTTGAATTACAATAAAAATTAGAAAGAAACTCAAAGACTTTGACATACACATAGCTGACAACTTCATTCCTAACCTGCTTACTTAGGAAGACCTAAGTAACACCAAGGTGTGTATTATTGAAAACAGACTACTAATGTGCTACCTCTACCAGGTGTCTTTGCATTTTAGCCCACTCAGAGACTGTGACTACAGGATTGATGTTCTACAAGTTAAATTTAAATATCAACCAGTAAATGACTAAAATTATCAGTGGTATTTATAGCCATTTCAAATTAAGACTTTAAATATAGGGGGAAATGTTTTTATTTTTGTTATTAACATTTACTCTTATGTGCATCTTTTCAACATGCCATGTCTATGGTCATTGCAAATAAAGTATTCTCTGTCTTACATGTAAGAAATTGGGCTTTGAAATACCTAACCATTGAACATAGCTCCGAGCAACTCGAGCAAACTCCTTTGTGTCTCACAAGCCAGGGAACCCAACCTAGGATTGAGATGGCCTTACTATACACCTTAAATAATGTAGAATTTCTGAAATTGCCATATATCCTGTAATAGATATGCACATTTAATGTAATAGTATCCACCTCCTATATACCCCCCCACCCTCAGAAATCTTACTAAAGCAGTACTATATCAAGAATGGAGAAAATACAACATTTTGTGAAAATTAAACATCATATTGCTTCAAAAAAGCAAAGAGCAGTTATAGACATTTCCTTGGCTAATTGCATAATTCTTAAAAACATCATTTTATATAATAACTTAATTATTGAGTTCTTTGAAGATAAACCTTGCCTTTTGCAAAATGATAAACTACTTTGTGTTATATACACAATTATGGGGACAAAAAAGCTGTATTGATAAGTAACATGGAAAGGAAATTCTGATTGGACACAATAGAATCATCAAGCTACAGGATCTTAGTTTATTCCAGTACTTTTTAGGAAAACCTAGGGGATGCTGCTACCAGAAGGGTAGGGATTACAATGGATTTCAAAATTAAATTGGTTTTAATAAATAAGGGTTCTCATTGGGAATGTGTAACAGGAAACACATGTTAAGAATATTCATAGTGGCACTATTTATAAAAACAAAAGACTAGAAATAACACAAATGCCTCTAGCAGGGCAATGGATAGATAATATGTGGAATACCCACACAATGAGTTATACAGAAATGAAAAGGAATATATTACACCCATACCACAGCATGGATGGATCTCAGTATCTTAACATTGAATGATAAACTAATGTGTTGAAAAGTTATATGTAATATAATACCCTTCTGTAAAGTTCAAAGACAAGCAAAACTAAATACTGTATTGTTTCAGCATAAATATATATTTGTGATAAAAAATTTTAAGGAGAAGAGAATGATCACAATATTCAGGGTAGTGAACAGGAAGCAGAGAGAGGGCATGTAAGAACATGTAGGTAAATTTCAGTACTGATCATGTCTAGTGCAGGGGATGGCAGGGGACTCATGGCGTTCTTTGTATTATTAAACAAATAAATAATAAAATAAAACAGAAGAGGGCCACATGAAGGCCAGTGGTAGCCATGTATCATTATCCAATTTTATTCACCAAAAAGAAATTAGTTTTCTAATTTATTAACATATATTCCCCTTTGTGTCATGTCATCTCCTAGAGGAAAATTTTACATAAGGTAATATTGAAGGGATTACATGGGCACAATAAAGAGAAACATAAATCTCAAGACTTATTTGAGAGCTACTGTGGTAGATGTCAGTGCTTTAAGATTCTCTGGCATAAAGTTATTGAAGGTTTTACTTCCATGAAGACAGATTCAGATTATGCAGAAGACATGGTGGAAGATCAACCATTTTTTGTAAAGTAATTAACTATAAATTTTCTCACATTCTAGCAGTTATTCTTGCCATAAATTAGACTACAATTTCAGATATGGATGTTTCTTCCACTTCTTGTTTATGAATGTATATAATCCAGGTTATGTTAAAAGTGTTTTAAACTTTCGACATTCAACAGAAATGGTTGTGGAAGGAAGGCTGCTCCCTGGAGCCAGGCTGCCTGAGTTCAGAGTCCACCTCCGCTCTTCCAGGCAGCAACACCTCACGGGCCAGAGCTTGTTCCCTCTAAAACAGGCTTGGGAATGGGCCCCGCCTCACAGAGTCGTCGTGAGAATTAAATGAGTTAATACACACAAAAGGTGTCAGGCTCAATATTTGCATGTTGTAAGTACTTACATCAGCTATTCAGAGAAAAAATATTTTTAAATCAAACTTTTGTTTGTGTGTTTGCAAAGCCAAGACATTCTACTGATCTCAAAGTGACTGTATCAGTCCCTGTTAACTGTGGCCAGCCCTTTACAATGCACACATTTTCTGACCAGTACTGACCAAATACAGAAAACAGGAATGTGTGAGCCACAAATGCAAACCACATGTGTAATTTTTCATTTTCTAGTAGTCACATTTTTAAAAAGTAAAAAGAAACAAGTAAAATTTAACGTTTTATTTAACACAATACAGGGGTAGGCAGAAGTAGGTTTACCATTGTAATGCAAATGAAGACTGCAACAATTAATAAATAATAATGCGCAAAAAAACTCTGTTTCACATACTCACAACTATAAACCTTTTGCCCACCCCTGTATAACCAAACTATTATTTCATGTGCAATTGCTAGAAATTATTAGAGATATCTTATAATTTTTTTCATAATTGATTTTTGAAATCCAGCGTGTATTCTACATGTACAGTACATCTCATTTTGAGAAAACAGCATGTCCAGTGCTCAAATGCTACCTGTCACTAGTGGCTGCCGTATCAGACAGGCAAGGCTGAACCACAGGATGTGGGCAAAAGAAACAATGAGTTCTCCTTAGCCAGCCTCAGCACTGGTGACACTGACAGGGAGAGAGCTAGGTGAGAAACACTATTTGTGGCTGTTCTTTGTGCTTCTCTGAGCCCCTACTGGTACCCTCATGTCCGTGTGGCACTCCCGGCCTGTGCTGGATGGAGGGCGACATTCACTGAGGAGTGACCACTGCCTGAGCCTACCAGCGGTGCTTCTCCCCAGCCCCCAAGGGGCCAGGCATACTAATCTTTGCCCTCCTGCCAGTGCTGATGAGAACCTCTTGCTGCCATAAAACCTTCTCTGCAATGCTTTTCTGTTTTCAGGTCACTGGGTAAGCTGCCCATCCAAATGGGCATGACCCCTAATCTAGCTGACTGCTCCTGAGTCTTCTATATCATTCACCATGTCCTGACATTGGGACTGAATTCAAACACGTGACTTTTTTCCACATTTATAGGTGGTGTTGCAGACAGCCATGTTCTCTGTTTATACAGGAGGTGCAACTGCAAGACCTTACCTCACCTTCATAAGACACCCTACAGTTATCAAAAGTGCTGATAAGCCTAATGCTGTGCTTTTTAAACATACTCTTGACACCTTTGTCCAAAAAAGCCACATGATTATGTATTTCTCCAGCAGAGGCAGATTGAGTAATTTTGTTCTTTTCATTTTCTTTTATGCATGTACTTTTTAGGGCATTTAGTAATTCACTGAAAACATACAAATTAACACTTTACTCTGAGCCGAGATATTGGCGCTGGTCCGTGTGTGTTTAAAAACACTGTATTATGTGTCTGAATAAAATACATTGAAAAAGTAATTATTTTCCAGCCTCAGTGAAATTGGGGGAAAAGCTAGTACCTTATTTCTGAGCCTTAACAGAACTTGCTGTGGGTGTTGAATGAAGAGAAAGCTGTGTGGCTCTGGGTGTCCTGTTCATAATGGAGTCAGAAAAGTGGGAGGGGATATATGACTCATGGTATACAAAGAATTTGAGATCAAAAAGGCAAATAAACAGGGGGCATTACTCAGTCTCAGTCACTACTATGTAAAAGAAGGAACAAGAGGACAATTAGCAAAATAGTGTTTAAAGGGAGAAAGTCCCAGATACTTTAACATTTTTACTGGAATTACTCTGATTCATATTTTTTGTCAGTCCCATGCTCAGTGTCTCATCCCCTATCTGCCATTTCTTCCTCTGCCTCAATCTAGTAACATCTTCTAGATTGGTTTTGTTTGTTTGTTTGTTGCAAGATTTTGCCCCCATGAAATTAAGAAAGAAGGTCTGGAGAGCTGAAAGGTAAGAGGGTACCTGAGAGTTACGAAAAAGCTGGTGGGTGGATGTGAATCCTGCCCATTCCCCGAGATGTCATCCTTTAGGGAGGCTCTGGAGAGGTGGAAGGGGTGTCCACAGGGTAGAAGGAAGTATGGCATGCTTTGTAGTAAGCTTGTGTGACATGAGCCTCCCAACAAGTAGAACAAATAGAAACTGTACCAATTAGAGGAAACAGGGATGCTGAGCCATGCTCCAAGCTGTTAGTGCTGGTGCCCAGGAAGAGCGCTTCTCCCCTAGTGGGGCCCAGTGCCTCCAGCAAGGACTGACCTGTGCAGGCCATGCCCTTTCAGAAGTGTGGTCTCAGAGAGCCTCCCATCCAGTCTTTCTAAGGGTTTTTGCTTTCTTTTCTCTCACATACAACTAATTATCTTAGGTAAAAGAAATCAGTGCTAGTGAATTTAAAGCAAATTGCTCTGTTTTGGCTAAGCTTTTGTTTTTTTTGCAATGTGTCTACCCTAAATTGGATCCAGATTGGTGTATGTAAGGCCATAAGGGGTCATTCTGACCAGAGAATGTTTAATTCTCCCTATCCAGCAAAATATCAAAAAATGTCTTGGCTCTGAATGGGTTACAGCACCAGCTCCTCCAGTTAAGTTCTGTGTCAAGCTGTTATTAAAGGCCTTTAAAGATTTCCACCCACCTTCCTCCCACTCTTCTGGCAAGTGAAAGACATTTGAATTCCTGTCTCAAAGGAGAAAATTATTAAAGTAAAAGAAAATGACTGTTCCCTGTTCTGAAAAGGAGAGAGAAGAAAAGTGGGTCTGCCCCTCCTTTATGATCCCTACCTGTAAAGGATATTATCGGAAACAGGGTGAAGAATCCTGACTTTTAGAAATCAGGAGAAAAGGAAGATCAGCCCATCAGCCTTTTATGTTATCCACTTCAGTTTATAATTCACTGTCCTAAAACACAGTTCACACTCTGCAGTGGAGCACAGCTCGACCCAGAGAAGGTACCCATACTGACTAGGATAAGTCTTCACAGACCCCAAGTAACTGAAATATGGAGAAGAATATGAAAGGTGAATGGAAACTCCTGTTTTTTTCCTGTCCCTTTTGGGCACTAGAACTTCCACTGAAAATAAATCCATCTTCAGGGTCAGAACTGAATAGAAATAGTATTCAATAATGATACTTTTACCTGTGACTAAAGAAGGGATATAGGTTTTCTCAAATTTTCATTTAAATATTTTTATATTTTATAAACATCATTTCATAATTTTGTTCATGTAACTCACCTTTGTACATCCCAAGCTTATGAAACTATTCAATATATGTTCGCTTAGCTCCAGCAGTGTTCAGGGGGTTGAGAGGGGTATGGAAAAGATTTTTTAAATAATCCCTATTCAAGGGCTTATGGTCTAATCAAGAAGGTAAGGTCAATATTCATGCAAAACTAAAAATCAGGAGGTTATAGTATTTAACTAAATACTAGTTTAAAATGATCTCCACTTCTTATGACAAATATAAAAGAAAATAAGAATCTGAAAGTGGCAAAATCTATTCTATACAAATTTCAAGACAATGCATTTTATATTTCCTTAACATATATTGATATTAGAGCTGAAATTTCTGCTAATAACACATCACTTTTTTGGCAACTGTTAGTGCCTGCAAGCAACACTGTGATATTCAATAGCATGGGCTACAGCTGTTATCCACTGTTACAGCATGATCTGAGTTGATCATTATTGAATGTTTGCAGCATTGATAGGAGGCATGGATATAGAGCATTTCAGACTTCAGCATCATTTGGCAGCCATCGTTTAACTAATAAACATTGAACCTGATTGGATGATTGCCTGTATTTGAGATCTACCTGCCTTGGTGAATTTTACTAAATGAAGTTTTCCTGTGTGTTTAGGGAGTATCCGTTTAATATGATCATGGCAACATGCACTGGGTTGGCTTGATAATAAAGAAAGGCACAAAGTGGATTTTAGCACCTGGTTTCACTGACTCATCAATTTCCCACTTCCTTCTGCAAAATCCCCTTTTTATTTCCTCAGTAAATTAATCCTGATCAAACCAGAAAAGCCATCCTCGTAATTGGGCTTCAAGGTGTCAGGCAGCCCTGAGAACTTCTCAGCTGTAGGATCAATGTGTTATTCCCAAGTCAGGCTGTGCTTCAAAGTCATCTAAGAAGCTTTCAAACAAGATAAATAAGCCTGCCCTCAGAGACTTGACTCAGGAATTCTTGGGGAAGGTTTGAGGAATCCTTCTGTTTGAAAAGCTCCCCAAAGATTTCTGCAGTGCCCTTAGGTTTGGCAACAATAACAGAACACCTGGTGTGGCTTGTCAGTGTTTAGTCAAGCTAGGCTGCAGTCATGAAGTTCCAGTGGACTTGCAGGAACTTTTTGATTATACATGAATGGTCATCAGTGTGAAGGGCCTGACTTACAAATGTAGCCCCTGCTTTCTCTGCACTTACAATTCAGTCATAGTAATAAATGAACTTTTCTACAGTACTTACAATTCAAAACAAATCTTGATCCATTAAAAGTCACCAACAGTATTATTGCTTATAACTATAATGTGTATGATAAACTAAAGATAAAGCATTAGTTATAAAGAGGACTGAATACCACAGACACCACTGAACTCTGGCTCAGTTCAGGACCCTCCCCACCTCTAGCTGATCCTCTAGCTGGTCCTCTAGCTGGTCCTCTAGCTCCGTGCAACAGGACCTGTGCCTTGGTCAGCCTGTCATTTTGCTCTCACTCCAGCCAGGCCTGCTGAAACACAGAGGAGCAGGGTTAGGTGTGATGCTCTCAACAGCAGATGCTCTCAACAGCAGCCTAAGTACTACTGATGGATTACTTTGGAATGCCAAGAAGTTAGTCAAGGCTAGCCCCAGGCAAAACTGAGAAACCCATGAAAAATGGCCAACTGTCCTGTTCTTTCTCAGTGTACTTAATTAAGTCTGGGTAAACAGTGATAAAAGAAGCTTAAAGTGGTGTTAGAAATTCTGGCACCAGTAAGGTTCTGCAGATGAGATCCTGTGAGTGGTGGGTTCCCTCCACGTCAGCATTGCTTGAAGATGGTTTGCACGCTCACTTTTGGCATTTTCTCACAGCTTCTTAGCTCCTCTGGAGGACTTCATGTACATGCAAAGTTATGGCGCCTGCAAAGCATATTTGGTGGGGAAGACTGTAGACCATCAGATTCCCCACATATCAAATAATATAATTATGCATCTATGGTTTACAAACATAAGCATAAATGTCTTTTTCTGGGTGGATTCTAAAAATAAAGTGTCTCTGCGTCTCCTTGTAGCCTACGTATATTTTATCCCTATTTTTATCTTGTCATTTGCTACCATAATCTGGAAATAAACAGATTGACAGAGTTTTACACGCTATTTATACAAATAATGCTCATCTGACTTGAGGAAATATATGAAAAGTTTAGATCCAGAAGCTATAAAATGGCCTTGTTATAAAATGCCAGTGTACAAGGACATAGCCTGTAACGTACTGACATTGCTGTGTTTCAGAGTAAATATTCTGTTTGAAGTTCATCACAGATCTGATTACTCATATTACGGAGGAGTACTTGAAGAAAGAAAGGCTCATTGGCAGTATGTACAAATAGTATCAAATTAGTATGTTACATACCTGAGACTAATGTAATGTTACATGTCAATTATCCATCAATTAAATAAATACATATATTTTTAAAAAGAAGAAGAAAAGGCTCAGGTCATTGGTATTGAAAATGAGAAGAAAATTGTAGGAAAACTCTAGGCTTCAGTTTTCTACAGTTCTCCAATGTCATAGGAAAGGTACTCTTTTTAAAAATTATGAGATGTCAGATGTATTCAAAGTAAAGATTAAAGTGGGAGAATGATTTTAATAGTTTGAATATAATTTGCTCAAGCCATTTCTTCAAGGAGGAGCTGAGTACTAGGTCTTGGTGGGGCTGGGTGATATGGGAGTGCTCAGAGCCCTGGCTTATGCCATTTGTCTCCCTGGAACCTCACCACACCATTGCTGTGACAGGAGAATTCTCCAGGGCACTTATTAGTGCATGTATGATCCCCAGCTTCCAACACTCTGACATCACTGTGTCCTTGGGGGGGGAGGGTTGTTTATGATAATATGGCATTCACACTGGAGAGAAACCTTATTGTTTGTGCGAATCACCAAGAGTTTTGTAAAACTTTAATTCTTTACACTGTAATGGGGTTCAGGGACATGCTGGGGGTGGAGTGAGTCTGTTAAAATGTTTAATTTTTATCTCTGAGAATGCTTTGGCATTTAACATAACATAAAATCCTATTGTGTAGCCTGTTGATTTTTCCATCAAAACTATTTCAACACTTAATAAAAGAAATGAAACTACTACTCAGAACTTACAGAGCAAGACATTCTGATTTGGAGAGGAGAGCTTCTCTAAGATGTCTCTTAAGTAGCTGTGAAGGAAAACTCAAAGTTGCAGAGCTTACATGGATTCATAAGCTGTTGCTAGGGTTCTATTGAAGGTTTCCATGAAAGTGATGCTGAGACTCTAACCAGATCTACTGGCCACAGTTATTTTTAAGTTCCATTTCTGTTTGTATCTTTGTTGCCAGCCACAGAAGTGGGAACAACTAGGTGTTATTCTGTAGCCACAGCAGAACTCACTCCCTTGTTGACAGCCAGGTGGAAAGGGAGCTCAGAAAAGCCACAGGGACTTTTTTAGCCTTCTAAACAGAAGGCTGATTATCAAGAGATCATGCTTGTTTGTTTGAAATAAATGAGATTATTTCTCTCCTGGGTGTTTTCCTTACTAAAACATTTTAAAAGCTTTTAAAATGAAAAAAAATCTATAACCAACTCTACATTATCTAAATATTAAGGCACTAAGCTCATATAGTATAAACACACACACATACACACACACACACACAATCATCCTACTAGTGCATATGATACATTAATGTAACATTATTAGACAATAACAGGTTAGCTGATAGATACAACCACCTAGACTCCTGACCTGCAGCAGCAACATTTATTTATGAAGTTTTTTGCTCAAGTTGCTTTGCGGTGACCTCCTCTACAGTAACCCAAGTGTGCCAAGAGTTCCCCAGGGCTTTCACCAAAGCACCATCACCCTCACTCCCGTGCTATCTGGTATTAACCTCTTCCACTCAATTAAGCCAATCAGTTCAGAGTATCCTAACTGTTATCATGTTCATTTTTCATGTCCTGCTGATTATTTGAGTTTAAGCCCATTTCCTTGGGAGACCTTTCTAATCTATTCTGAAATTGACTGATTCTGTTCCTTTTCCAAAGTCCTGCAGTTGTGTCTTCCTGTGGCTTTCCCAGTTGGCACCATAGCTATAGTTATCATATTATATTCAGTACTTTGTGCCCTTTATCATTTTCTAACTTGGTATATTTTAGTCATAGTCTGCTTACTAGTGTTAGCTTGTTGAGAAGAGGAGCTGTGGCTCATGCTTGCAGTCCATCTCCCCAGCACCTGGCCTTGTGCTAGGCACATAATCTTCAAAGAGACTGCCTTTGACAAACTGCCATCTGGTGACATGATAATACAACTTCCATATGAAATTCTTCAGAATCCATTTGTGGAAAGTAGGGAACTACAAAATTTATTGATAAAATTAGGTGTGTTTATGTAGTACTGACTTGTTTTAACATTGAAATATGTCATTTTCCAACCAAAATCATGTGAATTTGAGAAATAATCTAGATCGAAATAACTCTAAAATATATATGTATTTTTATACTATACAAAAATATTAGCTCAAAGTGGATCAGTGACTGAAACATAAGAACTAAAACCACAAAACTCTTAGAAAAAAGCAGGGATAAATCTCCATTACCTTGGATTTCTTGGATATAACACCAAATGTTTAAGCAACAAGAGAAAATCAATATAATGAACTTCATCAAAATTTTAAATGTCCATGCATCAAAGAACATTATCAAGAAAGTAAAAGATAACCAATAGAATGGGAGAGATATTTACAAATCATGTATCTGATTAAAGGTGTAATATCCACAGAGACAAGCAGCTCAACTTACAGATGAGCCAAGGGCTTCATGAGGTAGCTCTCCATAGAAGATGGCTGACAAGGGCAAGAAAAGATGCAGAACAGCATTAGCAATTGAGGAAATGCTCATCAAAGCCACAGTGAGACACCACCATATACCTACTAGGATGGAAAAATGAAAATTACAAATGTTGGTGGGGATATGGAGAAATTGGAAGCCTCATAAACTGCTGATGGGAATAGAAAATGGTAAAGCCAGTGTGAAAAACAATTTGGTGGTTTCAAAAGGTTAAACATAAAACCACCATATGACTCAGAAATTCCAAATAATTAAAAGAAGGGTATTGAACAGTTACCTGTAAACTGATGTTGATAGCAGTGTTATTCACAATAGCCAAAATGTAGAAAAAAATCCAAATGTCCATCAATAGATGAAGAAATAAATAAAATGTGGCATATAATACAAAGGAATATTACTCAGCCACAAAAAGGAATAAAGTACTCCTATATGCTACAACACAGATGAAGCTTGAAAAAATTATGCTGAAAGAAACCAGACAAACAGACTGAGTATTCTGTGATTCCAGTTGTATGAAAAATGCAGAACTGACAGATCCATGGAGACAGAAAGCCCATCACTGGATGCCTGGTATTGAGGGAGTTGGAGGAGGAAAGAATAGAGATTCACTGTTCAATGGGCATGAGGTTTTCTTTTGGACCAATGAAATGTTCTGGAACTAAATAAAAGTGGTGGTGGTTAAACATTGTGAATATATTCATGACAATTGTATACTTTAAGATGATTAGTTTTGATTTCCAGCCAAGATAGAGGCATAGGTAGACACACTGTGCCTCCTCACACAACCAAAACTAAGGACAACAAAAATTTAGAAACAAAAAAACAACCAGAACAGAGAGAAATGAACTGAACAAAAGTCTGACAACCATTCATCCGGACCGGTAAGGAGGGGAGGAGTTGGAGGCCTACAGAGAGGGGTCGAGGAGTCCCAACTGGAAAAAGCGATGGCTGGCAGACACAGGCACGCAGGGCACAGGTGGCAGTTGGAGGACCCCAGAGGCACAAGGGCAACTGATGGACCTGGTGGCAGACCCTGGGCGCGGGAGGCAACAAGCAGACCCAGTGCTGTCTGCAGTCACACATTCACACGCAGACAAACTAGGCAAAAACAGGCAGCGACACAAACCGTGCAACCCAGGGACCCGGTGCTGGGAAACAAAGCCTAAAAGCACCGATTGAAAACACCTGTGGGGATTGAGGCCAGGAGAATCTCTCAGCCTCACACGAGAGCTCCTGGGGGAGACCCACAGAAAGTACACAAGCCCACCTGCCCAGGAACCAGCACCAGAAGGGCCCAATATGCTTGTGGGAGGCAGCAGAGGGAACTGAAGTCCTAGAGAGAGCAGAGCAAGCACCATTGTTCCCTCTCTGACCCCACCCCCACATACTACGTCACAACCCAGCGGCTGAGGTGCCACACCCTGGTGAACACCTAAGGCTCTGCCCCTCATACACAACAGGTGCGACCAGACCAAGGGGTGGGGGCGAGGCGGAGAAGATGGCTCAAACAGAATTAAAAGCACCTCGACCAGTACTTTTAAGCAAAGGAGAGATTGCCAACCTGTCAGATGCACAGTTCAAAGCACTGGTGATCAGGATGCTCACAGAATTTGTTGATTTTGGTCACAAATTAGATGAACAAATGAAGGCTACAATAAGTGAAATGAAGAGAAATGCACAGGGAACCAATAGTGATGGAAAGAAAACTGGGTTTCAAATCAATGGAATGGACCAGAAGGAAGACAGGAGACAGGAACAATCAAACAGAAAAGAATGAAGAAACAAGAATTCAAAAAAATGAAGAGAGGCTTAGGAACCTCCGGGACATCTTTAAATGTTCCAACATTTGAATTATAGGGATACCAGAAGGGGAAGAGGAAAAACAACAAATGGAAAAGTTATTTGAACAAAAAGGAGAACTTCCTCAGTCTGGCAAGGGAAATAGACTTCCAGGAAGTCCAGGAAGCTCAGAGCATCCCAAAGAAGTTGGACCCAAGAAGGAACACACCAAGGCACATCATAATTACATTAGCCAAGGTAATTACCTTAGCCAAGGTAAAAATGAAGGAGAGGATCCTAGAAGCAGCAAGAGATAAGGGGACAGTCACCTACAAAGGAGTTCCCATCAGACTGTCAGCTGATTTCTCAAAAGAGACCTTGCAGGCAAGAAGGGGCTGGAAAGAAGTATTCCAAGTCGTGAAAGGCAAGGACCTACATCCAAGATTTCTCTATCCAGCTAAGCTTTCATTTAAAATGGAAGGGCAGATCAAGTGCTTCCCAGATAAGACCAAGTTAAAGGAGTTCATCGTCACCAAGCCCTTACTATATGAAATGTTAAAGGGACTTATCTAAGAAAAAGAAGATAAAAATATGAACAGTGAAAAAAGACATCAAACTCACAGTTAGTAACAACCACACCTAAAACAAAAGCAAACTAAGCAAACAAGTAGAACAGGAACAAAACCACAGAAATGGGAATCACAAGGAGGGTTAGCAACAACAGGGGAGTGGGAGGAGGAGAGAGAGGGGAAAGGAATAGAGAATAAGTAGCATAGACAATAGGTAAAAAATAGACAGGGGGAGGGCAAGAATAGTATGGGAAATGTAGAAGCTAAAGAACTTATGACACATGGACATGAACTAAAGGGGGGAATGTGGGTGGGAGAGGGTGTGCAGGGTGGAGGGGAATGAAGGGGGGGCTAATGGGACAACTGTAATAGCATAATCAATAAAATATATATTAAAAAACATGATTAGTTTTATATTAGGTGAATCTCACATTTTTTTAATCTCATGATTTTTTTTAAATGTTAAAGACACACTTAAACAATGTTTGTCCCCATCTCAGGAAAAATTAACTTCGTAAAATTATGTTTAGTGAAATACAGATAAGTAATTATAAATAATGCATTTCGACTGAGTGTCATTCATACTAAACTACAGATTTAAGGATAGTGACATAAGAGCAGATATAATGAAAGGCATTGTACTTAAAATAATATAAATTCCACTATGAGGCAAGTTTAGATTTTGTTAAACAGATATTTCCTTGAAACTTAGTGTGAGGTTCAGGCCCTCTGTCTGCATGTCTGGGACACCTGTCTATGTTAAGACTTGAATAACAGCAGAACTCTGCTGCTACCGGCCTGGCCTATTGTTCCTGATGCTTTGGTCACATGACTGAGAAGAGTGACCTTCTGTTGAAGACCTGGTTTTCACATGGGTTCTTTGGATCTCATTAAATTATTTCAGTAAGGAGACCAGCCTTCTCTAAGGAGAAGTGGTCTCCCCCATGGGTTAGAGTTAAAAAAAAAACAATTCCCATTTCATCAGCTCCAGGTGACTAGGGACACTGGCATCTGGTTCCTGCAGGAATGGAGGCCTCAACTATGAGGTTGTTTGAAGCCAGGGTCAGCTAATAGACACCAGAGCATTCCCCTGACAGGAGAATGTTACTGCCTTAGGGGAAAATGACCATTTCTTTCTTTTTTTTTTCTTTTTTTAATTTTATTTTAATCATTGTTCAAGTACAGTTTTCTCCCCTTTACTCCCAATCCAGCCCACCCACCCCTCCCTCCCAACTTCCCTCCCATTACCACCCTCCCCCTAGTTTTTATCCATGTGTCTTTTAACTTTGTTCCTGTAAACCCTTCCCCTTTTCCCCTGAAACTCCCTCTTCTCTCTCCTCTGGTCAC